>APFE031718196.1:24314-89342 GCA_000404065.3 Pinus taeda | reverse complement strand
ATTCAGGAGGCCTGAAAAATCCATGATAAATCTCGATTTGTATTGAGGTTGGTTTGAATTGGCTTCTCCAAACCCAATGCTGCTTATGCACATGGTACATTACAACATCTTTTTCTCCACAAGCCACCAGCAAAAGAAACATATATTGCTCAATTTGAAGGGTTTAAGACATCCACTAATGCAAATTGTTTGAGATGGAAATAATGATGTTATGTGCAAATAACCAAATGGCATTAAAATCAATTCTGAGCAGAGACTGCAGAGAATAGACATCATTTCCGCAGAGAATCCATGTCAGTGAAGCAAGTGGGCTAGAGATTGCAGAGAATAGGCTTTATTTACACACAGAATCCATGTTGAAACTAAGGATTTTCACTCACTTATTTGGCCACTAACTTGTAGGTCAAACAGATTTTATCTTGCTGTTTTTCTATTGTTTTATGGCAGATTTACAGGTAAGAATAGCAGATACAAACTTTAGGGACACTCCGCTGAGGTTGGCTAACACTGGCCCAAATGGAAAGGAATATTTGCTAGTGACACTTGGGCAGATTTTTCCTATATGTTTGCTGATGTTTACTGCTGATTTTTAAGGTTTACATCAATTTACAGGGTGTATATTTTAGTTGTAACAAGATTGCATGGGAAAACTATATTTTTAGTCTCAGTGATATGTAATGTGCCTTGAGCATATCAAGAGATAAAATAAGATAATTTTAGTAATGTCCAACAAATGACCACAAAAGCAGGGACTGAAGAAGAATACAATGTGGGACGTCGCAAGTGTAGCTCCAAGAAAATGCTGAAAATAATATAAAGAAGGAAAGAAAGAAGCGGTAATGCTGCCCTCACACACATATGAAAGACCGTGGCACGATACAAAATAATCAGTAGCCTGCCAAGAAAGAATGAGTGAAATAGGATGATCTAGCAATGGAGCTAAAGATGTCAAGGGCTCCTGAATCTGATAACTGATCGTGAGGGCAGGGAACTAGGCACTGCCTCACTGTCGAAATGCCCTAGAGCCAGTGGTGGGTCCAACTGTATGATCCTAGGGGGGGTGTAGCAGCAAGACATACTCCCAGGATATGAGGTCGACAGAAAGAAACTCTAAATAGATCTATGGCCACTCCTATGGATCTAGGAGGTAATCAAACAGGGTGAGACTGCTCTACTCTGGAACTATCTAAAGCTGGTCCCTCTGGTGCTCTAAGAATATGTAAATTGATGTATGGTTCAGTGTCACCGAACTGGTTTCAATGATGTCCGTCAATCCCTCAAAGGGGAGGCTGAGAAGAGACCTGAGATATCACCCTTCTATTGTCTAGTGCACCCCAAACTTTTGTCCATTGCTTGTGGTTCTGATCAGACAGATTTACATGATGTAGTTCAGCAGAGGATTTTTTTTTTTTTTTTTTTTGGAGGGGTGGGGGGAGAGAGCACCCAAAATTCCCACTTTTGTGGAGCACTCAGAAGCACCCCTTCCTAAGAAGACAACTAGAAGTTTCACATTTGGGGAAATATACCCCCCACGCCAAAGAAACATTCCCCATGCACTTCCCCAGGTTTCCCCAAAAGGGGGATGTGGAGAAACATCCCAAATCCTATGAGTTTGGGAAATGTGGGGTTTCCCTCAAGGATGATGCATCCACATGGAACACTTAAATAAGTTTGAAGAGTTTCATCAAAGCATTATGCAATTGAAGATTGCACTACAGGCTCCGACAAGCTGAACCGATCATATTCTACTATCTAGTGACAAGGCCATGCGGCCTTAATATACCACCCACTACCAATGGCTTGGCAACTACAAACAATATAGCAACATGAAAATGTATATTTGTTGCCAACCCTATAATTTACCTCAGCCTTACAGTGCTAAGAAAAATACTAATGAGTTTCACAATCATTTTCCCTATAACTAAAGAACTCACCTAGTGGTAACATTAGCCATCCTTTAGGAACACTATTAGAAATTGATGCATGGCCCCGAGTTATAAACAGCTCGTTTGGAATACCAACTGTTCCTCCCAGTCATGCAAATCTAAATTAGCTACATCTTGTAGTATCGACTAGCAACTAGGTAGAAATTGTAAAACATCCCGTGTATCAAGGGCAATGACTTCCAGGTGACCCTTCCTATATGTTTGCAAAAGCAACCGAGCACCACACATTTAAAATCTTGTCTATGTCACGTCATTAAACAGGCTAAACTTAGAAAATATGTAGATTACATTGCAAATAAAGACTGCAAAAACACAATGGTTAAAAGAATTATTAAATCCATGTCAGTGCATCTCAAATAGTTGCAATTGTTAATGAAGACACAAGAACATGTTTTAGAATTGATATTACAAAATCATACCTCAACATTGGGCTCTAAAAATGTCACGGTTACTTCATTACTTGCAAAGTAATGAGCAAATGTATCTACCAGTTACACAGCTATATCAGAAGAACCATGAGTCAGGCAAGCTCCAATAAAAAGTTGTCTTGACCAAGGTTGCCCCAATTTCCATTAAAAAACAAAGATAAATTTAGAATCTAGATGAGCAGTGATCCAATGCTCTTAAAATGTACAGCACAGCCATGTATATAGTAAATGAAAGTTCCAACTAGATCAGAATGAAGGATTTAAAACGGCAATTATGATTGAAAAAAAATCTCTGTTGTAGTCTATAAAAATCAAAACCAAAAGCAACAAGCAATGATGTTTTGTTTGACTTACAAAATACAATCAACTTCCCAGTTCTACTTTGCTCTCACGCAGCCAATTCGGACAATAAGCAAGCTTTAAGAAATCTATCCGCCATATCATTACATGTTTTCCTTTAAATTTAAAACCCGAAACATCACTACTTGTGTTTTCATGCAAATTCAAAAAAAAAAAACATCGCTATTTGTCTTGTTGTCCAAAGATGCGATGAACATGAAAATGAAGTCTGAAAGTTATAAGATTATTTTAGTTAGTTGAACCCTTGATGGCAAGGCTCAGGTCCCACAGTGAAATCCATTTTCACTGGAAAATAATCCAGAAAAATATTTTAGGCCTACAAAGGTTTTATGTTTATTGTTATGAACATTTTGTTTTATATTTTCGGCATTCATGGTTATAATGAACTAAAATGGTGTCATCTAATTACAATAAAGAGACCAACTCTCTTTCTTCTAAGTCCCTTTTTCAGAAGCACACAAGAAACTCCCACTATCTATATGGTTGAAAACGGTAAAATTAAAAAGATCCACATTGTTGAGCCTGAGAGGAAGGTGAAAAGAACCCAAAGAGGGGAAATTGATGAATCCATCTGTTGAGCCTGTGACCAATCCGAAAAGAAAACAGAGAGGTAAAAATAAATGGATGAATCCATCGCATCATATGCAAACAGCATTATAAGTCCATTGCTCATCTAAAGCTGTATTCCTGTCTATTGCAACGAAAATTACCTTTATTCCTGTAATGGATAAGATTGGATCGTTGAGCCTGCGAGGAAGGTGAAAAGAAACCAGAGAGGGGAAATTGATGAATCCATCTGTTGAGCCTTTATTCCTTAGCTTTGAACCAACTGCTTGATAAATTTTGACTCCATTTTAACCCCTTTTTCAGATTTCTCTTTCGGCAGTTTGACGCATAACAGACTGAAATGTTGTGTTGAACAAGCAGCGCATAAGAAGCTCGAGACTCCAGGCTGGAGGACGAATCTCGCACTCAAGAATAGGATAAATGTCTGTCAAAATTGCACATCATTGACAAGAATTCTATGGAAACTCAACATGGCTAGTTGCAGCTCCAAATGGCTGCTAATCCACAGTGAGAACTGCTAACCCTTCCGCTTCACGACCTCAAAACTCTCCATCTTTCTGGGGCTCTCCTATAGGGCTTTCTTGGTCGAGATATTGAAAACATCGTTGTATATCTCAACTTCATCATCGTTGGAGTTCAATCACTAGTAAATCTTACACGAAGAATGATCCGTATCCTGAAGAGGATGAATTATTCAGAACTCTGGATTCGAAGGGTCAATCAGATTTATCCAAAGCGTGACCGAGAGTTTAAGCATATAGATCAGTTGAGGAAGCACTCATTTCGTGCACACAAGCTTTCTATGTGCACCTTATGCCAGGAAGGCCGAAAGGTATTTATCTGCGAACAGAAGCTTTATACACGGTCGCAGCTAGACTGACATTTATCTAAAGGAGACTTTGAAGTGGATGGCAGTGAGACAGAAAGGGGAGGTTTCATGGGTCATCCAATTTGTGACTTTTGCAGGAAACGATTTTATGGAGATAATGCAGATGTCCAGAGATCATTATACTTGCCACATATGCCAAAGAAGGCACCCTAAGCACTTTGCGTATTATCAGAATTACAGTGATTTGCGTATTATCAGAATTACAGTGATTTAGAGGCACACTTTAGTCAAGAACACTTCCTATGTGAAAATGATGATTGCAGGGCAAAAAGTTTGTTGTCTTTGCCTCTAAAGTAGAGTTGAAGAGGCATAATGCAATTGAGCATGCCGGAAATATGTCCCAGTCTGCACTGCTAATTTCTGTTAGTTTTCAATATAGGGGTCTAGGGAGGGGCTTTTCAGCGTAAAACAATTAGAGTATGAAAGAAGAGGTAAATTAAATTAACAATTTGAGAAGGAAGCCAAAATAAGGGTCCATAGGTCCTAGAGGTTTAACTTGGCTCTGATACCATGTGTAAGAGCCTGATTCCAATTATTAGAACCTCAATCTATTATACACTAACAAATCTATTTTACTGTTGATTTGCAAGTAATAAAAGGAGCTTGCTCACCTTCTCACAAATTTTTAAACATTTAACATCTTATCATTTTATCATAAGCAACATAAATTAAGATGAGCATTCCATTGATATCAACTTAACAAGAGTAGTTCTGGAAAAATACCTGTTCCGGCGGTTGATGATGATACCTTTGTCGTATAGCTCCAGCTGAACGCTCCTTCTCACCGACCCAACCGGATTTACCTCCCAGCCAACTAGGAACAAATTCCTAGCCCAGGAAACCTCCACAGGTTCCCTAACCCTCTGTGCCCAAGTCTAACCAGATATAGTGTGTCCTCATGAAGAATGTGCAAAACCAGATAACAATACTTTCCTCCTCTCAAACCCAAGAAACCTCCATAGGTTTCCAAGGTCTCTCAAAATCATAGCAAGTCTAAACAATCACAACCAACCCCCAAAATCATAAGCAAAACCTCCCCCCAAAAACTCGCCCTTTTCTCCCTTCCCCCTTCCCTTTTTATACCCTCATTCCCTTCTCCATCTCAACCACCTCTCATTAATGTCATTAACTTCTCACCCATCCTTATAGTTGACTTCTCTTCTCCCAAGTAAGCTAGGAGTACATTTGGAAATGTGAGATGAATATAAAATTGAGAATTTAATGGGAAATGATCATGTCTTCTCCCAAGTAAATCTGAAAAGTACATTTGGGAATGTGAAAGCAATATATATATATATATTAATGATAAGATGGAGAGGACTATGTCTTCTCCCAAGTAAATGTGAAGATACATTGGGGAATGTGAGATGTAATACATGGAAATGACCATGTCTTCTCCTTAGTAAATGTGAGGGTACATTGGGGAATGTGAGATGTAATTACATGAAGAGGACAATGTCTTCTCCTTAATAAATGTGAGGGTACATTGGATAATGTGAAATGAATACATACATTTTGAAATAATGGAAGGAGACCAAATTCTACCCAATATTCAATTTGAGAAGGTAAGTGGAGAATTTAAATAATGGAAATCATGAATTTTATATTAGACCTATATTTCTCAATATTTTTAGATAATGTAAACATTAACAAAATTTGTAGGATAAGATTTAAGTGGGGCATTACATCTTTGAACACATTGTAAAGTTTATAATTTTCTTGTTTTAGATTTGAGTTTTCCTTTTATTAAATTTTTTTTTTTATACTTCGAAGTTGTATGATATTGTATTGGATTGTAAACCAGGTAACATTCCCATATCCTTGGCTTATCTATCCTAAGGATTCAAGGGTTGTTGTGGGTTTTTCGCTAAAAAAAAAAAGAACAAAAACACAAAACAAAACAAAACAAAACAAACAAACAAAAAACGTCAAATGGGAAGCGAATGGTTTTGCTTCCTAGTTAGTTGATTGTTTTGACTGTCAATTTTTCTTCATTTGCCTTTTACGTTTGCATATTGTTTGTATTACTACTTGTTCATGATTTTTTTATCTTAACAAGTTTAATGACTAGATTTTAGCCCTTTAATGACCAAGTACCAATTAGGATGAAAGATTAAGATATTTTACTGCTTTGTTATTAAGATATTTTATGAAAGATTGTATTTTCTTGAACAATTTGATTGAATTTTGAATAAATAGATGACCCAACCTATCCTGTTTCAACCTAGCCTTTTTCTTAATTCTAATAATCAGAATAGTATTGATGTCTATCTCTTCAACCTTGCTATTGATACTGCAAAAAATTGTCAAGAACTTGAGAGGTCTTCGATTGATATCTCACCAGATATTGAAATTTTTGACCAACCATTGATACAACATCTAGCCTCTTGATCGATAAATGCACACTCCTTCTTGTTTATCTAGATCTTCTCAACATAACATTGAAACTCCTTGATAATCTGGATCATCTCATAAATCATTCGAAACCCCTCATCATTCTCACAGGTTTAGAGGAAGATCTCCTAAATTTGATTCTTTATCAGTGGTTAGAGGTAGAATGAAAAGTTTAGAGACTCTCAAGAGTTCTCCTAAAAGATCCTTATTTGAATCTAACACTGCTTTCATTAACCAAATTCCATCTTTTATCTCTCCTATCAAAATGGGTACACCTCCGTTGGGGAGTGTCTTCAACAAGTATCAACCTACCCCACACCCTAATGACCCTAACAAGATAATCAAGAAATTTGGTCTTTTCAAATTCAAATAAAATTTAAATGCAACTTCTTCGCATGTACCATCAGCACCAAATTTATCTCCTGCAATAACTCATTTGCCTAAATTCAAAGATTACCTAACTAAGTTCTTTGGAGATGGGACCCGTACTGTTGAAGAGCATCTAAGCACTTTTTTAAATGTGTTCAACAATATAGGGGCTAATAATCAAGGTGTTTGTATGAGACTATTTATCAATACCCTAGAAGGAAGAGTTGCATCTGATTTCTATGATTTACCTCATAAAAAAATTTCAACTTGGGTTAAATTGTCTTATTGGTTCAAATCTACCTTCAGGCAACAACAAAGTCTTGTTGATTGGTTCAAGGAATACAATAGTTGGATATTTAAACCTGGAGAAACCATCTAAGCTTTTAACCTCAAGCTTACCAAGCTATATAATAAAATTCCATAAACTATTAAACCTCACATTCAGGATGTCATTATTCATTATTCTAATATCATTCCTCATCCCTATAGGAATCGACTCGAACAAAAAAAAAAAGCAATGATCTGGCTACTACCTTACAGAGTTGTCTCGAATATGAAGATCAAAATCTAAGAATTGGCATCCCTTTAAATGAATCTAACAAGAGCCCTAAAATAAATGTGATTTTACAATTATGCAAGATCTGAACAATCGCATAGTTTATTTGAATGCAAGGTTGTACTTACACCTTTTCAGTCTTCACTCACATCTATCCCTTGGCCTCATCCTGTTTCATCTTCTCTAGGAAATCTCCTTTTGAATTGTCTTTGGTGCAATTTTTGTGAAGAATCATGATTAAAGTAACTGTGAGATTATAAAGGCCAGCAAAGAAAGAATTTTTGGGAAGAAATCAACCCCTTCACCTCCAAATCCTACAGTAAATACTTTAGATTGGACAGAAAATGATGTAAATATTGTAAATACTTGCTCTCGAAATTATAACAAAAAATTTCAAAACAATCCTTCTAATCGCAATCTTGCTTGCAAGCAATTTGCTTCTAACATCGAAGGCAGGTGTCCTACTAAAAAAAGTGATAATTTGCCTAAGACTGCTAGAAAATACAACACCATAAAAGATTTATCCAAAAGCAAGCTAATGCAACACTCCTAGATTTAGCTCAAACCCTTGACTTGATTGCAAATCTAAAAAAAAAATCTTCAAAAACAACAAAAATCACATGGTCCATCAAATTATATCTATTACTGAAATAGAAGATGATACTGAGCTTTCCCAAGATCTCGAAATTGAAGCAGTAACAGGCAACCTAAGAATCCATCCTTTTATGTTTCTATGAAAATCTTTGATAAGATAGCTCATTGTTGTCTTATAATGGGGGTTTTGGTCCAAATGTTATGTCGAAAACTATCATGGAAGAACTAGGGCTTTCTTGTTCAAATGAAATTCCTAGAAATATGTTAGCCTTCAACAAACAAAAACAAACTGCCATTGGAGAAATCAAGGGTCTTACCTTAATATTGTGTTCTCATCCTAAGATTTAAAGAACTTGTAATGTTCAAGTTATTGACATGCTATTTGGTAATTACTCAATCATTCTTGGTAGAGAATGGAAATTGTTTATCGGTGATTATTACTCCATGGATGGCTCACATATCATGATTCCTAGAGATACAAAGAATATAATCGTATATAAGAAGGATAGAATAGTTCCTTATATTGGAAATCATCTCTGATCATCAGTCAATTATATCAAAGAGGACCTTGGAATTTATTCAATCTTCAATGAAGAAGAAACTAACCACCAAAATATTGCAAATGTTACCCCCGATTCAAATTTAAATAGGCATAATTTCTTTGATGGGGCATTGTCACGAGATGGTAATCAGGCTGGTATTCTTCTACAAAATCATTTTGGAAAATCATATTATTATTCATATCATTTGAAATTATTCATGGATGCACAATGTAGCAGAGTTTGAAGCTTTGTTACTTGGACTAAATAATGCCTTATTTCTTGGAATTCAAAATATTTTCGTTTTTGGAGATTTTGAATTAATTGTCAATATAATCAAAAGGATTTACACTCCTTCAAACAAGTTGATGAGGCATTATACAACCTTTGCTTCAGATGCAATATCAAAATTTAAAATTTTTAATATCACACACATAAATCGAAGCATGAATGTCGTTGTTGACCGCCTGGCAATGTATGTTGCAAGGCCTAGATATTTTGATTCAATGAGCAAACTTGATTGCATTGTAGTAACATTGTACAAGCCCCACCCACTTGATAATGAAGAAACTTGGAAATTCTTTATTGATGACGAAGATTTTTTGAATTTTCTCACAAATGATACCAAGGAATCTTCCAAAATCATTAATTTTGATCAAAATAAATATCCTAAAGGCCTAGTTCCCTTAGAGGATGTTTTTTTGCGTTGATGCAGCTAAAATCCCTTCATCTGATAATACACTTCATAAGACTATTGATAAAACTATACAAGTGAATATTAGAATTGATGATGATCCTAAAATGTTGCATGTATCTGAGTCTTGTACTCAAAAAGAAGTTGATAAATTTGTCAATCTTTTTTCGGAAATTTTTTAATATTTTTGCTTGGTCATATAGTGACTTGAAGTGTTTTTATCCTAACCTCATTTCTCATGATATACCTACCAAAGTTGTTTTTCAACCTATTAGACAAAAGAAAAGACCTATAAATCCAACCTTAGAAGCAATTATCAGAGTTGAATTAGACAAAATGCTCGATGCTCATATCATTTACCTTATTAAATATTTTGAATGAGTAGCTAATTTAGTCCTTGTTCGAAAGAAAAATGGCCAAATCCACCTGTGTGTCAATTTTTTATCATTAAATAAGGCTAGTGTAAAGGATAACTTCCCCCTTCCAAACATTGAGCTAATTTTTAGCAAGTTGTTGGTTCTTCTATAATGTCATTGTTAGATGGCTTCTCTGGCTATAACCAAATTTATGTGAAGAAAAGCGATAAACATAAGACAACTTTTACCACCAAGTGGGGAACCTTCGCTTTTCATCACATGCACCTTGGTCTCACTAATGTCGAAGCTACATTTCAGAGGGATATGAGCATTTCATTCGATGATTTAACTGGAAAAATTATTCAAGTATATTTAGATGTTTTGACAGTTTACTCCAAAAAATGGATAGACCATTTTGATCACCTTGCAAGAGTTTTTACTTGTTGTAGAAAATATGGAATATCATTAAATCCTACAAAATCAATTTTTGGCATCAAATCAAGTAAATTACTTGGACATATTGTATACGATTCCAATATAAGCATTGATTGTAATAGAGTATCTACTATTCAAGCTCTCTCTCCTCCTGCGTCTAAAAGGGACATACAATTCTTTATGGGAAAGATAAAATTCATAAGGTGGTTCATTCCAAAATTTTCCCAGATTTCCAAGCCAATCCATAGTATACTAAAAAATGGCCAATCTTTCAATTGGAATCATTCTTCCTAGCATGCTTTCTGAAAAATCAAGGATGCTATTTCAACAACCCTGGTTTTAGCTATTCCTAATTTTTCTAAGGATTTCATCATATACACTAATGCTACACAGGAATCAATTTCTAAGATCTTGATGTAGAAATGCAGTCAAGGACTAGAAAAACTTATAGAATTTTCCAACCATATCTTGTCTAATGATGCTAGGAAATACTCATTGATCAAGAAACATGATTACTCCCTTGTTAAGGCTATTGAAAAGTTTAGACATTTGATCCTTGGAAAGGATACTGAGGTGATAACTCCTTTCTCAAAACATAATGTTTGGAAAATTTTCACGATAGCTAACTAAGATTCAGGAACATGACCTCACCATAGTTACTACTAAAACCATCACAGGTCAAGGTTTAGCTCTCCATCTTGCACAAGATTCAGAACAAACCCATGATTTTGAATTTCAAGATCAGTACCTTACTGATCTATTTATTGTACGAGATTATTAATCTGATCTTCGTTCACATCCCTAGTATCATGATGTCAATTTCTTCTTAACTCACCATAGATGCCCAAAAAACTTGAACAAAATCCAATAAAGGAACTTAAGACTTGACGCATCAAAATATGTTTTTGTAGGCAACGTCTTATTTCGAAAATCCCATGATGGGATGCTTCTCAAATGTATAAATGACGAAATTGCAAATCATGTTTTGAAGTCCTTACATGGTTCCTTTGAATGCTCAGATCATGTTGGTGGTCATTTTACTACAAGAGCCACATCCTATAAAATCATAAGAACCAGTTATTATTGGCACAACTCTTCAAAGACACTTTCAAATTCATCATATCATGTAATGAATGTCAACATGCAGTTGGAAGATTATAATATTCATCCACGCGCTTAGAGCCTATCATTGCCACATGTCGCTTCACTAAATGGGGGCTTGATTTTATAGGGCCAATCAATCCACCTTCTTTAGTTGGTCACACCTTTATTTTGACGATGACAAATTATTTCATGTAATGATCTGAAGCGGCCCCCCTTTAAAAAATCCACTGATGAGCAAGTCATTTTGTTTCTTGAAGAAACTTTAATGCCTATGTTTGGCACACCCATTTATATTGTGTCTGATAATATACCTGCCTGTTTGCACTTTTTTGTGGTAAGTACTCTATCAAACACACATTTCATTTACTTATTATCCCCAAGGAAATGGTTAAGTGGAGTCAACTAATAAAAATCTTCTCATGATCCTCGAGAGAATCATTTTAGATAATACTAGGCAATGGCATAATTTACTTTTCAATGACTTATGGGAAGATCACACTACCACTAAAGTAACTACTAGTGTCACACCCTTTCAACTTATTTATGGCCAAGAAATCGTTATTTCAGTTGAGTTGTAGTTGGCTTCATTTCACCTTGCCCTACAAAATGAAGAATTTAAATAATATGATTTGATCAATTGATATCATGCACTTCTAGCCTTAGATAAACAAAGAACTAAATCTTTCAATAAAATCCTCGAAAGAAAAAATATTGTTAAGAAATATCATGATAAAAGGGCTAAAATTTTGTCTTTGAAAGTGGTCATTATGGGATTCCGATCATGTTGAAAAGGGTAAACATTTGAAGTTTCAAGACTATGGATTAGTCCATATGAAATTGTTGCTAAAATAGCTATCAATTCGTATTTGTTGAAGGATTATGATGGTAGACTATTATCTTACCTGACCAATGGTTCTTATCTTAATCATTACCTGGATCCTATTAAGGGATCTATTCAGTTATGAAACTATTTTGGTCATTATTCTTGTTTTTCTTTTCCTTATTTTTTTTTCTTTAGTCTATTCCTTTTGATGTTAAATTTTGTTATTTTTCGTCCTGCATTTTTATACGTTGGTTCTTCGTTGATACATAAAAATGTCAGATATGCATTTCTATGAGAAACTTCACATAGGAACAACAACTTTTCTCATTGTAGCCTACTGAGAGGAGAAAGAAACACAGAGGTATTACTACCACAATTTTAGCATTACATGATTTTAAGCTTGAGTATATATTTGGTAACTCATTCTGTTACAGAAAGATAAAATATCTATATCTACCTCCCTCTGCTCTAGGAACAAATTTCCCCAAGAAATGTGTCATGGGAATAATGATCTTAGTAAAGTGTTCCTTTTTCACTAATTATCATGAGAGGGCAAGTGACTTGGTTTCATTTCTACCATGTTAAACCACATATACTAAGTTCAATATGGTTGCATGCATTTTCTTATGGAGTCACCAAATGTTGATCCCTAATTTTGACCCTTTAATTACTTTAATATGTTCTAAAAAAATTCTTACTTTCATAGAGCTTGGTCATCCCTCATTTTGACCCCCAGTGACTCTGTTTCACCCATGTGTTTCACCAATATGACCTAATGGGGAGGACCACAAATTTGTTTTCACATGATTTTTTCTCATATGCATCATATATTATTTCATGTCTTGCATGTTGTTCACATTATAAAGGATTTCCAAAGGTTGTTATGTCTACAAGCTTTGATATATTGCTACTATTCCAGTACATGGTTACAAATGCAAACATCACTAGTTGTTGTTATTTATTATGGTTTTACAAGATCTGATATATTGCTACTATTCCAATACATGGTTACAATGCAAACATCACTAGTTGTTATTTATTATGGTTTTCCAATACATGGTTACAATGCAAACATCACTAGTTGTTATTTATTATGGTTTTACAAGCTCTGATATATTGCTACTATTCCAGTACATGGTTACAATGCAAACATCACTAGTTGTTGTTATAGTTATTTATTATGGTTTTCCAGTACATGGTTACAATGCAAACATCACTAGTTGTTGTTATTTATTATGGTTTTACAAGCTCTGATATATTGCTACTATTCCAGTACATGGTTACAATGCAAACATCACTAGTTGTTGTTATAGTTATTTATTATGGTTTTCCAGTACATGGTTACAATGCAAACATCACTTAGTTGTTGCTATTTATTATGGTTTTACAAGCTCTGATATATTGCTACTATTCCAGTACATGGTTACAATGCAAACATCACTAGTTGTTGTTATTTATTACGGTTTTCGCAAAATTATGGTTTTACAAGCTCTGATATATTGCTACTATTCCAGTACATGGTTACAATGCAAACATCACTAGTTGTTGTTATTTATCATGGTTTTCGCAAAAAACATTGGCATCTTTACATTATACAATACCCAAGGATGACGATCACACATTGGGATCTTTACATTTTACAATACCCAAGGATGACGATCACAGTGGTTTCACGTTGTATTTATGATATTCTTTAATGTTAAGTATTCTTCAAGGTACTTAAAATATCGAAAACCTTGGTTAAATATATGTTCCCACATTCTGTGTTATATACATTATACAATACCTAAATACAATCTTTACATTATACAATACCCAAGGATGACGATCACACATTGGGATCTTTACATTATACAATACCATGTTCCCTGTGTTATATACATTATACAATACCTAAATACAATCTTTACATTATACAATACCCAACGATAACGATCACACGTTGGGACAATCTTTACATTATACAATACCCAAGGATAACGATCACACGTTGGGATCTTTACATTATACAATACCCAAAGATGACGATCACAGTGGTTTCACATTGTATTTATGATATTTTTTAATGTTAAGTATTTTTCAAGGTACTTAAAATATCGAAAACCTTGGTTAAATATATGTTCCCACATTCTGTGTTATATACATTATACAATACCTAAATACAATCTTTACATTATACAATACCCAAGGATGACGATCACACATTGGGATCTTTACATTATACAATACCCTGTTCCATGTGTTATATACATTATACAATACCCAAATACAATCTTTACATTATACAATACCATGTTCCCTATGTTATATACATTATACAATACCCAAATACAATCTTTACATTATACAATACCCAAGGATGACGATCACACATTGGGATCTTTACATTATACAATACCCAAAGATGACGATCACAGTGGTTTCACGTTGTATTTATAATATTCTTTAATGTTAAATATTCTTTAAGGTATTTAAAATATCGAAAACCTTGGTTAAATATATGTTCGCACATTCTGTGTTATATACATTACAACCATTATGTATTGTGTGTGTTATATAACATACGACTCATTCTTATATTTCCAACCTTTACATCTGATAAATGTTTGGGTGATTAAACGTTATAAAGTTTGTTTTGATGTATAACGCTTTCAACGTGGGACCTTTCACAATGAATGGTTTTAGATTTATGTTTCATGAGAACAACGGTTTCATTTGAGTGATGTGTCTATTTGTAGCCTGTTCATCTGATAATTGGAACATATTAATGTTGAACTAGACTTGTGTTCATTTGTGTTATAAGGACAATCTGCATTTAGTATTTACTGGGGCAGTTTGGGGATGCAAACTTTCCGACTATTTTAATGCACTACCATGATGAACCCTACCATGCCTTCCCACTGTAATTTTTTCTCATTGTTCTACCTTGAGAGCACTGTTCATTTTTTTGGAAATCGAGTTTTACTGAAGTGTTTTAGCACTGGAAGTATCCAGCTACAGGAGTTGTACTATTGGCTCAGAGTAAAGTTGTGAAAGGTACTATTGTTGATTCTTGAAATTACACAGGTAAGCACATGGTTAATTGTACAGTTCAGTGTTTTTCCAACAATTGGTTTTCTTACCTTTGTTTGTTGGTTTCCTTCTATCAATTCCTCAGTTCCTATGTGGCCACCATTTACCTTACTCTGCTTTGAATGCATGCAAAGAGAAAGGTATAATACCATTTTCCTTGCATGTTCTCAGTTCATCCTTCCTTTGGGCTATTCTATATTATAAATTTAAAAAGAGTGAATCCCTAATCTCTGTGAATTCATGATGAATTCCATGAAGGAGACAAAACCCTATTATATATTTGTTGCGTACCCTCACAAACTTAGCTAACACATGCAAAAATCGAGGTTTCACTTATGCTCTACATAAAATTTCCATACCCATGTTTAAGAGATCATTCTTTCATTGCAAAAATGCATGAAGCCTCCATTATCATGCAAACTCTTATAAATTTTCCCACCTAAAGTCATGTAAGCTACAGTGACGACACAACGTTTTGTTATTTGAGTCGCATACTAATTATTACCTTCTGCAATTTTGAATTTGTTATAGGTATCATATTAAATATATGGCTATATATTCTTGGTGCAAATTATTAATTGTATGCAAGGTTTTTGAATTCCAATGATGTACTCTCCTTGCACAAAATGATTATTGCAAACAGTTTTTCTACTGGGCAGCTGAAAATGTAACTTTGAAGAAAGTTTCTTGTTCATTCAGACGTGTACAATTTCAAAGAAAAGAAGTTAGATTCGTCTACCATTGCAGAAGATGATATAAAGGAAATCCCCCCATGACTCCAAATTTCTAATCCTTTGTTTCAAAGAGACTCTCTCTTTTCCCTGCCATCACTTCATTCTACAGTTGTTAAACTCTAACGTAAACCCTTGCTTATTAATTTCAATTTGAAGAAAGTTATTGGCATAATTGCTACAAGTTTCTATGTACATAATATATTTGCATCCTGACTTATTATGAGTTGAGGTTATCTCATTTCTCCTTTGTAATCGATCTCCTCACTCAACCTATCCATGTTCATTGACCCTACATAAGGTTAACTAGCTTAGATTAGCATTTTGAATTTGTAACAATTTTAAAGAGAAATGTGTTATTGTTTGCTTCATGTTTTATGGTTTCAGTATTAATTTAGTTATTTACAGAATGAATTCAAATTCATGAGGCACGGGTAGAGGCAGAGGAAGGATAAATAAGTCACCAGGTTGGTGGGATTCTTGCAGAAATAAAAAGATTCATTTCTCTGTCCACTTAAATGTTGATTCAGACAAATTTCACCAACTTACCACAACTGGTCATCTAAACCTATGGTCCTCGAACATGTCATGTACCCCTCATGTTTACCATAACATCTCAGCGCCTTCCCTCCAACCTCATTCTAACATTTGAGAAATTTCATAACCTGCACATGCTAGCCCACCTGTGGATATAAACGATGGTTGGAACCGCATTCAGGATCCACTTAAACACAGTCGTGATGCTTGGAGTAATATCTCCAAAATTTTGACCTTGCTTCCAGTTTTTGTTCAATCACTCGTGGTGCTCTTCCACTTCCTGGAAAGCAAGTTTTTCATGCACATTCAAAGCTAATTCTTCACCCACTTCTGCTATCCATACTCACCAGCACTCTGCAACTCCTTGAAGCCATCTTCTCGTCCCTTGCCAACACTCCCTCTGCAAAAAACCCATAACAGAATCCCACAGCAGGTTCCAGGCATGATCTCAATCTTATTGCGCCAAAAGGAATCCAAGATCAATTGCTGAATGAGGAAAAGAAACACATTTTGTCTATGGAAATATTCCTTTCAGTCATAGCCTAAGAATAATGCCTCTCCTTTGGGTTATTAGTTTTGATATATGTTGATGTTGAATGTTGGCGGGGATTCTCATGAAGTTTCACAGTTTTTTGGATATTGTAAAGTTTTGACAAAAATGTTATTGGTTTGGACATGGATACTATGATGCTATATTTTCAGGGTATTCAGTTGGAAGAAAAAGGAAATTTCCACGATTTTAGACTTATTTATAAATATCCAAATCATATTATATTGAACATGAAATTTGGTTAATTGGCTAATTTATTCATGTGATGCATGCTTACATTATATTAGTTGATGATCATGCATTAAGCGCTTTCCTTATGATTAATGCACATATGGATGTGGGTCATCCCCCTCTCCGAGTCATCCCCTACTTTTCAGGAGCCTGCCTTTTAGTCTGACCTTCAAATTTGATTAAGCATGATTAGTTTAAATAACAACAATTATATAATTGTCTGGAAAATCAAGGTTATAAAAACAGGGATACGAAGAAGAGAGAATATTTTGGCTACACCACAAGTGTTATGATTTATTTATTATTCTTCATTTGGGTTCAATCTTTTGTGTTTTCAGTTGACTTTTATTCACAGACATTGTTTTACAAGGATTCTTTTAAATCACAGCGATTCATAATGCTTCTTCTTGTTGGAGGTATATTTGATTTCAGTCACTGATGTTTGAAGCTTACTACTTTTGTCAATTCTAATGTTGACCCTTTGTGCAGTAATATACCAGTCTATGAACATGCCCCTTTGAGCTTGTTGAAGTGAGATTTGTTTCATTTAGTTGTTTTGTATGTTAGCATTTGACCACATGGTCTTGTAAACGAGGTTATTTTTCGAATAATTTTTCTTGAGCATATTTTGATATGCCAAGTCTGTGGATACTTTATTTGAACATTACTTTTTATGATATCAATGAAGAATCATTTGTTGTTCCTACCATCTTGTGTTTTAACAATCGTTTTTATATTTTTCTCTTTCTTATTAATAACGATATGTACACTGTATATTACAAATATTGTTCTATTAATGTGTGTCTTTAATGGGAAGCAATGACTTATTTCTGCATTTCATAAATATTGATCATCAATTTGGAGTTTGGCTTGAAGGGAATACTACTTATCACTGCTCTCTTTAACAACATACTTTTTAGCTTGTTGAACACATTGTTGTTTAGAATTTTGTTATTTTAGATTTGAGTTCTCCTTTTTTTTTATCTTTTGTTTGATACTTCAAAGTTGTATCATATTGTATCAGCTTGTAAATTGGGTAAAGTTCCCATATCCTTGGCCTAGTCAGCGTAATGATTCAAGGGTTGTTGTGGGTTTTTGCCCAAAAAAAATCATCAACAGTTGCTAATTAACTTATCCAAATGCTTGGATTACTATTAAAAAAAATAAAATTCACAACTAAACTACTACTAGTATTCCCTCTTCAACTCACCAACCACTGCTATTATTCTTCAAACTATCATGTAAATAAACAAGATGAAAATATAAAATAGGATTTACCTTTATTGGTTGTGACTAAGCAAAGGCCATCAACTAATTCAATATAGTTTCATTGTATTTTGTTTCTATTACATCTACTTGGACCTATTTTTCCACCTCAAATAGGTAGGATACATCTTCTAGTTTATCGTTATCTTATAAATCGTCATTTCTATATTTTTCTATTGTCCTATTGTCATTTCCTTCCAATGTCATCCTGGAGTTATATGTTTGAGCTCTTACTTCTAACTTTTGCAAATCAGTCTCACCTACCCATTTGACTCTTGAGATGTGTTAGACATCTATAAAAATGGGCCCATTTGACACTTTATATGGCAGAAAGTGCAATACACTTATGAATTGGAATAACCCAGTGGATAGGTCCATTATTGAGCCAAATGTGCTCAAGTAAATGGAAGAGTTGGTGGTAAAAATTAAAAAGAACTTGACCGCTACCTATGATCGGCAAAAGAGCTATATAGTAAAGGTAAGACAAATAGGGAATTCAACATTGGTGATCATGTCTTCCTGAAGTTCAAAAGCAAAAAAAAATTGATTAAAAATTGAGAAGTTGATCAAAGTTGGCAACTAAAGTTTGTGGATCATCCGAGATGCAATAAAGGATAGGACCAATTGCATATAATCTTGCATTGTCAACATCCATACAATTTCATAACATGTTTCACATATCTTTATTTTAAAAAGTATGTTCTTGATACTAATCATGTCAGTGATTAGACTATGATTCAGGTTGAACTTTGGATTGACTTATAGGTTCAACCAGTAGCCATTTTGGACATCAAAATCGGTGCTCCAAAATCGAGCCATCACCCTAGGAAAGGTGTTGTGGACCTACTACAATCTTGAGGATGCTACATGGAAACATGAAGATACCATAAGGAATACCCTCCTTTTTTCGAGCAATTTTATTGTACGTGTATATAATGCACTAAGGACAATGCATAAATAAGAAAGAGGGGAACGTAACACCTCCAGGATGGCCCCTATGTATATTTGTACATAATTTATTTGGCTGGTGACCTGGGACATGTTGGGTCTATGTGTCCATGCGTATATAAGCATTTCAAGACTTGTGTGCCTATGTTTATATGCTTTGAGGGCCAAAGTGCATATGTCATCTTAGGCTAGTGAGCCTATGTGCTAAAAGGCCAATAAGTCTAGCTATGTAAATATGTAATCACAATGATATTAATAAAAATACATGGCCATTGTAGATCAGGTTGGATGAGAGAGTATGACTAAGTGAAAAGGGGCTAATGGATAAGTGATGAGCTTAATGCAGGGAATTAATTCAAATATTATATTAAAAGCCTAAAGTCGTGTTTTTATGCCAAATATCCAAAAAGTTCGAAAAGGGGCTTCTTGAAGTGTCACTTGTCGAAAAAATCACATGTACATAAAAAGTGAGATTAGTGTAACTCCCATCATTCTTTCAAACTACTCTTTCATTCTTGCTACTATGACTATTATGTTTGGAAGGACGGGAGTGATGGCCCTATGATAATGTTACACTCTTAATCCAAGTTAGATCTAAGTATGGTGATAGTTTTCTTTGATGTGAGATCTAGTGCATACCTAGAGACTCTTGAGGGTAGTTGAAACTCATGGAGCCACAGGGCTCCAAAACTCCCTTGTTAACCTATGTTGAAAGCCTTAAAGGGTAATAACATAGCCTAAAAAACTACAAGTATAAAGAAGGGCGTGCACTACCTTGGACTGTCTAGGCTGATGGGGTATAAAAGATTTAGGTTGAAGGGTGTTTGAGTCTAACATTTTGGCCTATGACCTTCTTGATGATATTTGTGAACCTTAGTTAGCTTTAAGAAGCCTTTTTCCCAGGTGGGGTCATAGCCATGACTCAAAGGTGACCCATTGCTAGACTGTTGGAGTAGTATGGTCTATGGCTAATTGGAACATCTAAGGTATGTAACTAGTTGGTGCCATTTCTAAAAGATAAGTGTTATTATTGTATTTTAATGTTGTTGTTACTCTTATATAAATATCAACATGTCATCACGATTCATGTTTTATTTGCAAGGATTTCATTGTATTAATATCATGTCATCACCACATATCATGTTATAGCGCATTACGCATAAATGAGCAAAGCATATATTTTCATTTTAGTGGCTACCAAAGCCCATGTGGTCATGGTTATTCATGGTATCAAAGTGTTTATAAACCAATTAAAGAGGAAATTTGTAATCTTAGTTGTGCAACGAGAAATTGTATAATAATGTGCTTCAATTGGAAAGCTAGGGGTGTCACATGGAGCCCATTTTAGAAGCAAGTTTTATTTTTGTGGTTTTAGGTCATGACACATTCCAAACATGTTTGAGGCATTAAAACAATCATTTTTTGAATAACTTTCCAAACAAAAGTGTTAGGGTTTGATGTTGTTTTGCTAGTCAAGAACTTTCCAATGGGCAGTAACTTTCCAATAGTACAAATCACCTGAATTGGAGTTCATATGATAAAATAATGTCTCTCACATGTTGACCCATGCTTTGACCATTATAATATCAAAAGCATCCCATGACAATACCCATTATTCACATATATGAAGCTAGTCATTGTGAAATTTCAACAAGATTCTAGAAAATTCAACACCCCAACCCTAATAAAGGTTAAGAATGTGAAAATCCTAACCCCAACCATGTGCAAAATTATCAAGAAGTTTAATAAAAAGCCACTAGAATAGGATGGGGTTGTGTTCTTGTTGTATTGATTTATTGATCTATACGTGAGCAAAGCAAAGGAATGGAATATGTGAGTAAAATAGAGGAAGTAGATTCAAGCTGCATTATCTATTATGGCGAGTGCATATATTTTTGCATTTGCACATATGAAAAAAGAGAGAAAAGCATAATCCTCACCTTCTCCCTAAGTCTTCCCATATTACATTTTCCAAGTTATAGCTTGTGTTCATTGCGTAAAAAGTGTGATATTTTTTATCTTTTATTGTATTCTCTATTTATTTCAATGATTTTAGCACTAAACGTGTCACATTAACTCATATAAGTAGACACTACATGAAGAGGATGTTTTGCGGAAATTTGTAAGATCTATTTACCGTGATAATTTAGAAATCACTTACATGACCCATACAAATATTTAACTCTAAGTCATTGTGCACTCCCCTTTTCTCTTAATAAGTGTAATTATAGCTAGTTTTACTCAATCCTCGTACAAATGGAGATTTTATTGTTAAATGTTCAATCCGGCCTAATCTTCTATTTGCCTAATCAAACATTAATATTTTAAGGGAACATATATCATATTCCTTCTTTAAGAGAAAATATACCATATTCCTTATGGTTCACACTATATATAACATAAAATAATAATAATAATAATTTGAGATCATGAGCAAGTCAGACACGGTGTATGAGACCAGAGTGCATGTAAAACAATGGACCCACCTCCGCACAGTAATTTCACGAAGTGTACATACTCTACCTCTCTGAATTTAAACTTGTGGCCTGTTATAATAAAACACATGTTCTTAACCTGTAAACTCATTCAAATTATATTTTACCACAAAAATAATATTTTAATCAAATATCACATAAAGTACAACTTCACTTACATTTATTATTAACCCACACAAAACCTTCCACAATAAAATCATCTAATATTTCATGGCACTTGTAAAATGCGTAAAATAAATTAGAAATACTAATTATTTAAAGGATGGAAAAGTTTGTCCTATGCAAAAATCATTGGTCACTTACACATCTCTGAAGCCCTTGAATTATTGTCGAAAAGGAATAGTTTTGGTCTTGAAATAATTAGAAAGGTGGGAAATTCTCAGAGGGAAAGAAATATATATTGACAAAAATTTTCATCGCCCACATTTTGTTAATTCACCGAATATGAAGCTATGGTTTCTAACACAACTTTAAACTACTGAATCTCTTACACAATTTTAAATTTGGAACTATTGAACTATCGAGTATAATGGACTAAACCAAGTGATATGAAAGGGAAAATGATGGATGTCCAAAGTAGAGGATAAACTGTTAGATAATAAAGAGTATGCCTCCTTGGAAGATCCCTTGAATCGCTTCCTTTCGTTATCTTTGGAAAAATCAAGTAGCCTCTCATCTTGTAAATACTATTTTGCTATCTCCTCTGTTCCTTGTACACCTAATTTGAATTGGATGAATGGCATAAGGAATTACAAGTGTCTAATATAAGAGAGGGTCCTGTCTCTTATTTCGTAAGTTTTCCAATGTAAATGAGATTCAGAGGTTTTCTGCAAAGACCCTCTCCGCTTTCATGAAGACAAGCTGAGTTTTCCCTGTAAACAAATTTCGCAGGTTTTCTACACAAACCTCTCTTATTTCATAAACGCAAGCTGAGTTTCAATGAAAATGAAATTCTGAGGTTTTCTGCACAAGTCATGATTAAGGTGTTATCCCTTCCATCTTGCTCATATCACTCCATTCTCAGATTACATAGTATCCTATGCCACAAGGTACTTAGTATTTCTTTGAGCACAAGCCATTTATCCTACTATGCCTTCAAAAGACATGTAATGGTGCGAAATTACTCGACCCATCCCATCTGTCAGGGAAGAGAATTTGGAAAGATTTGCAGCGGAAAAAGGGTAAACATTCATGGCTGTCGCTGTTGCAGATCTGATCAAACTATTTTCACCTTTCAGAGGTTTGGCCAGTAATAAACAAAATTATTAATTATTTGCTAAAAGATGGGTTTTGTAAAAACATGAGAATCATATTGTTGAAATGACACAAAGTACAGTTGGGCAAAAACCCAAGAAAAAGAATAACATTTTCAATTGAAAATGCATCACCTCGACAATCGTTGACGCTGCTTTCTCCTAACTACATACCAAAAGAATTATAAGAGATCCAAAGCCCACAAAAAGCATAACCACTTAATTACAAAGAAACCATCTGGCTTGAAAAGACTAAAAAATTGCCAATACATCGATATCACATATTGTTTACTTCTTTAACACTTGCAACTCTTGCCATGCAAAATAAGACATAAGAAGCATTTACGAAGGTCACAGGAGAGACTGAATTTGGACCTGTTGCAATTGCATCGACAAATACAACAGGAAATTTATTACCACAATTGGATATATCCTGCCAACACTGCTGTGGCTTCAACACAAATAACTGTCCACAATCATTTTCAAGTTAGTTTTTTCACCAAATAATCGAATAGCTATCATTCAAAATAATGATTAACATTGGAGGTTAACAATTATCACTACAAAAAGCTATACGCTTGACTCTTTCTCTTTAAGTTCCGCCAATAAGTTCTTTTTCATTTTTGCAATCTCTAATTCCTGCATTTGCCTCTCCCTCTGCATGTCACAAGAAACGCGAGGATACCATTTAGAATAAAATTATTTCATTCAAAAGTTATATGCATGCACGCTGCGTTAAAAAACGTGACTAACATATGACGTTCTAGAATTCCTTGTTACGAGACACTGAAAATACATTATATCGAACAAATTGCGCATAATGTCCCACGTAGTTAAAAATGTGGAACACAGAGACCACATAATATAAACTGTTAAATAGGTTAATAAACAGTTACCTGTTACTTGATAACAAAACTTACGCATAATGTCCCCCGTAGTTAAAATGTGGAACACAGAGACCACAAAATATAAACTGTTAAACAGATTAATAAACAGTTACCTGTTACTTGATAACAAAACTTAGTATAAGGAAGAGCATATATCCATCTTAACCCCGAATCTATTATTCTTAACCACCCAAAGGGATTTAAAAAACCCACATGCAAACCTCCCACCATTTAAAAGATAAAAGGGTAAAAATGTTCCAAGGCCTACACTTTTTTACGTTTACTTTTCTTTTCTGACATTACACACAGAGAGCAGCGGTTTTTCATTTTCCTTATACGCTACACACATAAATATAGAGATCTCTCCCACACCGTGGCATAAGAGCACTGCATTTTACACAAGTGACACAGATTTCTCCCACCCCAGACCGTGTGAGCACAAAGCTTCACATGCATGACACAGATTTCTCCCACCCCAGACCGTGTGAGCACCAAGCTTCACACACATGACACAGAGATCTCCCCTTTCCAGTACAATAAATATTAGGTCTTGATCCTGAAAGCCAGATAGTAGTTTCTGGAACAGGTTAAAACTCTTCCAACAGGGATAATACCCTGCCATTTGAAAAGAAGAACATTCAGAACGTCGTAACAAAGATGAGGGAAATGGAATAATACAAGATGTATAACTACGGCACTGTAAATACTACTCCACGCAATACAAAAGTAAAAAGGAATAGAATATATATGCACTGTACAGTGATATTGGTCATTTCCCGACAATCAGAATAGAAAAATGTCAAAAACAACAGACATGAGGGTACGATGATTAACTAAGGTTTCAAGTTAGATCAACAGGGTAAATCGTTTCTTCTTTCACATTAATTTGGTTAGTGCTGGCCTCAACTGTGTTTTGCTGGTCAATAGCATCACACCTGCCAATGAGACCTAAAGTAAAATTGGTTAGTAACATATACAATATTAATAATTATAGATTGTAAATAATGAAACATGAAGATTTAATTGCTATTAGAAAGGTCAGCAGTTACAGAAAACACGGTCATTTAGTTGGCAGTTAGTTTACAAAGGTTCTGACATTTAAAAAACAAAAGATATGATACCAATTGTTGAAGATGTAACTAGTGACGTTCTTCATAATTGTATTTGAGTCATGACTTGATGTAATCATTGTACTAAAGAAAAGAAAAGAAAAAGAAAATGTATTTTGTAAAACAAAATTTTATTGATTGTAAATGGGTTTCTTGCCCATGATTATAGGACTAGCACCCATTGTGTGCCCTAGGGAGTCAAGTCAAAGTCACGATGTTAAAAACCCTTAAGGGCTCTTGTATCAAGAAAAAGAGAAATTATTTTATGTAAAAGTCATGTTTAGAAGCCTCCAAGGATCGGGTCAGCCAGCCCTAAAACTCGGCCTTGAAGAGGCTCTTGCACCCACGAGAAAGGCTATTTAAAGAGGTGTACTCAACCTCTTTTGGATACACATGTGAGCTCGATCTTCTTAGGGATCTCTGAGGCAAGAAAAGGTGGCAAGAAGAGGAACAGAAGGCAGGATCTCTCTCCGTCTATTTTGGGACGAATTTTTCTCTCCTTGGTGTGAGTTTCTATAGAAAGCTAGGGTTTCCACAGGAAGTGCAGCAAAGGAGCAGATCTTTGTCATGGGTGGCTGGCCTGATCTTGGTGGGTTATCTTATGTCTTGGTCATGGAAGTCTTCATTGAAGGAAATTCTATAAGAGAAAGTTATCTGGGTTTTTCCCTGGCGAAGAGACTAATTTCTAGTGTTCTTGTGATCTTCTTTATTGCCATTGTCTTGATGATGATAATTATGATGATCTAATCGAATATCACAAGAAATGTCAATGTATTAAGAGAAAACAATCAAAATAATTCTGAATACTGCATGCCCTAGTTTTCTCAACACCAATCACCCCTAAGAGCTGAATGATGAGCTTCACAGTGCAAGTCCCTGGTCAAGCCTATTATGTAGTGTGCAGATTTGAAGCACAATTTGGGCAAGCAGATTTTGCTTCATCATTGGAAATTAAGTTCATCCAGAATAGAGCATGCCATCAATGGTTGGAATATCAAGAAGCCTGCAGGGTGGCAACTTCTTGAAATGCCCTCAAACAAAACTTATTTCAGCATTCTCTTTTCAATCAGTCAAAATGAGTGTTTTACATACCCTGCAGAAATTAGGCTTTAAAGATTGTAAAGCAGTGAGAAATTGTTTCAGATTTGCATTTTCTGTTGAGTGCTCAAGAAGCCTGCAGCATGGCAATCTCTTGAAATGTGCTGAGACGAAACTTATTTCAGCAATCTCTTTCCTATCACGGTCAAAATGACAGACACTGCAGAAAACTAAGCTTTAAAGATTGTAAAGAAGTGACAGACTGTTTCAGCTTTGTATTTTCTGTTGAGTGCTCATGCAATATTCGGTGTCTCAAAAATGAACTTCAGATGCCATGATCTTCTGTTGAATGCTCATGTCCTTCATCTCGAACTCAGATGCCACGTCTGCTTTGCACCCTGTAATGAGCTTCTCTGCACCTGTCAAAAACAACTTACAAGTCATCTACATACACATCAAAATAAGTTGAACAGTCTGAGCAAATATATAATATAAGTAAGAATCTACTTCACTTTTGGTGAAGCCATCAATCCTAGAATACCATGTTCTCAATGCCGACTTGAGTCCATACAAGGCTTTCTTAAGCCTGCACACATGGGATTCCTTCCAATTCACCTCAGAGCCCTGAGATTGTCCTATGTACACTCTTCCTCAATGATCCCATTAATGAAAGCCATCTTCACATCCATCCTTGATCTCATAAATGAAACCAAGCACATAAGAACTCTAATAGAAGTGCACCTGACAACTCGAGCAAATGTCTTCTCATAGTCCACGTCCTCTCTCTGGGAGAACCGTCTCGATTCGAACTTCTCAATGCTACTACCTGCAGCATAATTGATCTTGTAGAGCCACCTGGAACCCAAAACTGACTTCCCCTCTGGTCGTGGCACTATGTCCCAAACAGCATTCTTCAGGACGGAGTTGTACTCCACCATGGCATCCCGCCATACCTATTGGTCTGCTGCCTCCTAAAAACTGGAAGGCTCGGAATATAAGATGTCGTTCATCAATGCCATATAGCCTAGAAACTTCTTCGAAGATCTGCTCTCTCTAAAAGTGTGCCTAGTAGTCTCAACATGCTCCTAAGCATCTATAGCAAATCCAACCCCCGCTATGTCGAGGGTATGGGGTATCAAATTTTCGTATTTTTTTTCTTTCAATCCAAAACTTTGTTTTGAGATCGCCATCACCTTCTGCCCATTAAGAGCTTTCTGGCAGTATAAACTTTATTAAAATCTAACTGTGAATCCTCGAAATATAATCATTTGAAGACTTTCACCCTTCGCACCAAGTCAGTGCTATTGAACAATCACCAAGTGGCAGATAATGTGGCACCCCAATCCAAATGTCACACCAAGTGTGGTGTTGAGTCAGCACCAAAGCGATCTAGCCCCACCATGTCATCTACGAGCTCAAATTAATTTACTTTAACTGCATTTGCATAAGTGGGATTTTAAACAAAACTTTAATCCATTAATTCCACATACAAATAAAAATCATTTGCGAGCATAGTTCACATGATCACCAATGAGGTCAACCCCAAATTTTTTGCTGACTGCAAATGAGGTCAACCCCAAACTTTCTACGGAACATCGATGAGGTAGAATCCCAAACCTTTTACCAACCGCTGATGAGGTCAAACCCCAAACTTTTAATTGAACACCGATGCCATTGCTGAATTCCACACAAATCAATAATCAGTAAAAATCAAGGGGTTTACCCCAAACTTTTAATTGACCACCGATGCCATTGGTGAATTCCACACAAATCAATAATCAGTAAACATCAAGGGGTTTACCTTTGAAAATGTTGGACACTCTGTTGATAGTGAAGGTTTTGCATTTCCTACGTTAAAACTATTTACATTAAAAATTAGGGAGGATTATATCTATCGATGGAAATAAATCAAATTTACGAAGAGCATTCACTCCAAATGATCATTGTGCAAGTAAAATTCTTGCCCTGAATTCCACCCTTCTTCATATATGTTAAATTCATGAAATGAGTGACCATATGCATATAAATATTCTCATATACATAATGCTTTAAAGGATATTGCACCCCTGGACAAGATTATTACCAATTTCACCACCGTTAAGTTAAAAATTTCTTAAAATTTACCAACACTTACTAATCCAAAAATTTATGGGGACATTGCTTCATATACATAAGAGCTTATATAATTGAAGTTTCAAATTCAATCCCTGAGATTAAGAAAATTTCGGATATTCACTGCCCACCATAATTTAAGCAAGACTTTGCACCAATATAGACAGGATTTACATAACGGACTAGGTTAATTCTGCCCTAGGGTTTATTAGGCACTAAATTTTCCAGAGCAAGATTTTTCCTTCCAACAACTAGTAATAGAACAGTGCAAAAAAAACTTCAAGAACCTCAATATAGTGCAATAATTTATACAAATAACGCCATACATAAGTGAAACAATTTATTCCCAACAATTCATTTTTTATTAACATTAATGTCGATGTTCAGAAACTAGCTCTAGAATTCATACAAATTGTATATCAACTCATGTACTTAATATTCCTTGACCCCAACACTATACGCAGAAATATAAAAAAAAATAGCCCTACAAGTCAACATTGTCTCAATTCAAATATTCGACTTCTTTTTATAAGATCGGTTCCACTGTAAAAGGCCCCACAACAAATTACAAGGGTTCGATCCTCTTCACACTTTACAGCACACGAACTTACCTTCTCAGAAAACTGTCTTCGCAGTTACAAGGTTCGTCTATAACACAAGGTTCGAGTTTGCTACGAAAGTCACAAGTCAACCGTTACAGGAGCCCGAATTGGTCACGAATCAATATTCATGCCATTGGGATCACCATCTGACTCGTTGCAAGAGTCTTCTGTTATCAACGATTCAAAACTACAGACTTGTCACCATGTGCAGATCATTCGCAAAAGCCCTAGCCTTCTAAGTTAAACCCTCGCTTGGAATTCATACGCCTCAGTGCTTTGTCTAGCATTCAATCTCCTTTCACAATCACAGAAAATTCTGACTCAAACCTTTAACGGCCACAAGGTACTTCGTCTGCTTCAGGAATAATCACAGGGACACCTTGTACGGCCTTGTCCACAGAAACTTGCTTTGATTTGACTTCCAACGAACTCGCTGGCCTCAAGAATAAATTCGAATTAGTCTGCTTCAGATAGGTGTTGCCTTAGAATAGACTCTGGCTTGTTAATTTTCCTTCAAACCAGAGATTCTTCCAATAACATGTGCCAGAACAAAGTAGGAAAAAGAAAAGAAAATCTATCAACTAGGGTGGAATCTTTCACCACCAAAATTGATAGGAGGGAAGGGTCTTAAAACCCTCAAAGCCTCAGGCTCAAGAAGAAACAAAGATAAAATGATCCAATCCAATGATGCTCCAAAATGAATTCAATCCTCCTCTATTTATAGATTTTTTAGAGGGGTTTCATTTTCTTAAATGAAGTAAATCTTACTCAAAACCCCATTTTGGGTTTTTTGCCCAATTGCCCCAAAACTTGCCCAGCAATGGGTATTTTGGGGATTTTCCCCTTTTTGGAGGACTATAGCCTACGGAGATGGATAGGCTATTGTTATGTAAAAAAATAGTATTCTATAAAACTATTAGTTAATTAGGGCATAGAGAATTATCAAAGATCATGTTCATTCACCAAGAGGCACGTAGGGTTGTATTTAAGCCCGAACCTCTCACTTTGTAAATCATCCTTCAACCATTAATAAGAAATACATATAAATATTATGTTTAATATTGAGTTTCTCTGTTCCATCTAGTATCAGAGCCAAGCTATCCTCCTTTGCTCTACTTCTGCACAGATCAAACCGTCATTTTTTTCCTGCCTTCGATCCACTATTCCGTCGTTTTTTTGTTGCCACTCGCTTCCATCCACAACCGTCATTCAATTCCCTATCATCCCTTCTTCATTCCGCCGACATATGATTCCCTGTCATCCCTTCTTCGTTCCGCTCATCTGACCAACACACTTTGCGTTTTTTTCCGACCAGTCGATAGCATCTGCCCTCCGCAGTTCTTCCCAACCGGTCGATAGTGTCTGCCCAACCTTCCTTCGCCGTTGTGACCCTCGTGCCTCCAACTCGTCGTGAGCCTCGTGCCTTTTAATTTAATTATTAGAGTTATAACTATATAGTTATACTATATAGTTATAAAAACTTTATAATTAAAAAATTAATTATATATATATATAATAAATATATTATAAATACAAAAAAGAAAATTAAAATTAAAAAATTATTATTTAAAAAAAAAATTTAGGTCAATTTAAAAAAAAAAAAGATGGATAAGTATACTTCGCCGCATACTAGATCAATGGTTGCATCAATGTCGATGGCTGTTTATAATAAAAATCTGATAGAATAGAACTTGAGCCTAAGGTGACCGAACATGGCGACAAAATCGAGACCTACAAGACACAACAAATGGAATAAAGAGTCAGCTCAAGGAGAACAAGAATGAATTTAAAAAGAATCAGAGAGACCTTTCAGTTAAGGTGGATCAAGCTATGGTGATGTTGGGTTGTATCTGTACCAGCCTAAAGATTACACCCGATCAAATACCCCAGAATAATGAAGCGTCTCAACATCTCAATTCTCCAAATTCATCAAAATCATCAGACGCACATGAGAAACCCGAGTCTCCAAAGACATCTTCCACGCTTAATCAAGAAAATAGTAACACGAACTTTCAAAATAAGCAGCTCTGGAATCCATTCACCAATATGTCGTTTTCAAATCAATACCCCTTTTTCGCTCCACCGTTAGCGACATCAACGAAGAGCAAAAATCGAGCTACCCAAATTCGACGGTAACAAAAACTGCAATGTTGCTTGGCTCAATAAAGCAGAAGAATATTTCGATATTTATGATATTGACAATGATGACGAAAATATTAGGTATGCTTCTATGAAAAATGGAAGGCAAAGCATATAATTGATATATGTGGTGGAAGAAGACGACACTTGCTATCAGTTGGAGAAAATTTAAGGATGCAACACGAGTACTTGGATTATCAAAAACTCATCTAATCCAATCGTACACCTCCGAACTTAAAACCCATCTACAAGCAAAACTTAAGCTTCATGGCATTATGTCAATAGAAGTAGCAAGACAAAAAGCAAAAATTGTTGAAAAAGAATTGAAAAGATGTTGTGGTGAAAAAGTATATTCGAGACGAAGGTTTCCCCAGTCTGCAAATACAGATAACACAAAATATGTTCTACCACATCTTCGTGAATGACAAGACCAAGAATCTATATAACTGTGAAACAACTAATGATTCAGACAATTATGAATCAGAAGTACAAGAAATTGAAGATGTCCCATAATTTTCTCCATATCTAAAGAAGTTCGTGTTAGTGTTTTTTGATGACATTTTAATTTACAATAAAACTTGGAAGGAGCACCTACAACATTTGGAGAAAGTTCTTACACTATTGGAAGAGCATCAACTCTATGCTAAGAAGTCCAAATGTACCTTTGGGAAGGAAGTAGAATATCTCGAACATATAATATCCAAAGGAGTTAAAGTAGATCCTAACAAGATCAAGGCTATAAGGGAGTGGCCCAAATCAGCTAATATCTCCAAACTAAGAGGATTCTTAGGGTTGACCGGATATTATCAGAGATTTATTAAAAACTATGCCCATATAACCGCACCCCTATCAAACCTTCTAAAGAAGAACTCATTTCGATGGAATGATGAAACGCAAAAGTGTTTTGAAGATTTGAAGGAAGTTATGTCTAATGCCCCTGTATTAGCAACTCCAGCCTTCTCAAAACCATTTGTAATTGAGTGTGATGCTTCGAGTTTTGGCATAGGAGCAGTACTAATGCAGGATGGTCATCCAATCGCGTTTGAAAAAAGAAAGCTCAATAAGCACGAACATCTCAACTCTACATACAACAAGGAAATGCTTGCTATTACGCAAGCATTAGCCAAATGGAGACAATATCTCTTGGGAAGTAAATTCTTAATACAAACAGATCATAATAGTCTTCAACATCTTCTCCAGCAGAAAATGTTATCTATAGAACAACAAAAATGGATAGAAAAAATCGCCACCTTTGACATGGATATATTACACAAGAAAGGAAAAGATAACGTAGTAGCTGATGCCTTGTTGAGGAGAGACAAAGAACCATCGTTACTCGCAGTGTCATTGGTTATTCCCGAATGGCTTAATGAGATTCGAAGTGAATACGCAAAAAATCAAGAAACGAGTGCTATAATCTATAATCTTCCTCAGAATTCAAAATTTGAGTGGAAGAACGATATCCTATGGTACAAGGGAAGAATTTATCTAAATGCAAATTCCAAATTCAAAGCCAATGTTCTCAAAGAGTTGCATGATTCACTGTCAGCTGAACAAGTAGGATACTTTAAGACCTACTATAACGCACGTCAATCCTTCTTTTGGAAGGGAATGAGCAATGATATTCAAAAATATGTAGCCAGATGCGATAAATGCCAGAGAAATAAAAATGAAAATATTATGACACCCAGATTGCTTCATCCCTTAAACATTCTGAATCAGAAATGGGAGTAAATATCAATGGACTTTATTGAAGGTTTCCCTATGTCTAATGGTAAGGATAAAAGTCTTGTAGTAGTCGACAGACTCACCAAGTATGCTCACTTTATTACAATGAGGAAATCAGATTCAGTCAAACAAATCGCTGAAATATTTTGCAAAAATGTTTGAAAATTACATGGATTTCCCAAGGTTATTGTAAGCAACAGAGATGCCAAATTTAAGTGCAATTTTTGGAAGGAACTTTTTCAATCATATAGGAACCTACCTCAACATGAGTTCCACTTACCACCCTCAAACAGATGGCCAAATTGAGGTTGTCAATAAATGAACAAAACAAGTGGGCTCAGTGGTTACATCTCACTGAATGGTGGTACAATTCCACTTACCACACATCAACGAAAATGACTCCCTTTCAAGCTTTGTACGGTTACGAACCTCTGAAATGGAAGGACTTTGCTATCATCGAGACGAAGTTGCCAGTTGTTAAAAACCAGTTAGAAGAAACCCAAAAAGTCATCCAAACTCTAAAAGAAAATCATAATAATGCAAGGAATCGTATGAAACAAGAAGCTGACTGAAATAGAACTGAAAGAGAATTTGAAGTTGGAGATTGGGTATTTGTCAAGCTCTAGCCATACAAACAATTGTCCTTAAAACAAAAAGGAAAAAATAAATTGGCACCAGAGTTCTATGGACCATACCAGATCAACAAAAAGATTAGCCAAATTGCATATAGTTTAAGCCTTCCAGATAAAAGTCGTGTTTACAACGTCTTCCATGTATCCTGCCTTAAAAGGGCACTTGGTGACCATCAATCAGCACAAACAACGCTTCCATCTTTAGATGATGAAGGAAGGGTCATTTTAGAACCAGAAGGTATCATATCCATTAGGGAAAAGAAGCTAGATCATGAGTAATCAAAGAATACTTGATCAAGTGGAAGGACTTACCAAAAGAAGAAGCTTCTTGGGAGACTGAAGTGTTTCGTCAACAACATCCATCGTTACATATGCTTTGAGGACAAAGCATCTTTTTGGGAGGAAGGCAATGTTATATAAAAAAAATTAGTATTCTGTAAAACTATTAGTTAATTAGGGCACCTTGCAATAGTTTTTCCTTTCCATATCTCAATGGGCAAGACTTTGATGAGAATTTTTTTCTGGGATCAATGTCATGGTCCTGGTAAGCTTTAACATGCAAAGTAAGGTGGTGGGCAATGCACTCATTTTGCTCTAAATTGGTTTGTATGTGTTCATTCAATTCTGCAGCAAGTTCACCCCGCCAATGTTCAACAGGAGATAGTCCTCAAAACTCTAAGACCTGGAAATGTTTTACCACAGCCAACCCTTAACTTTGTCTCCACTGATTCCTCTTGCAATATTCCATAACCATGTCCCAGTATTCACACCATATCGCTCTTGCAGCCTTGATTCAGAAGACTACAACAGCTCTCCAACTGTTTTAATACCAAGATCATTTTCTAGAAAGCTACCAAGTTTGCCTCCCAGCTACTTAATCTTTTCCACAGGAGAAAAAGCAAGCAATTCTGGGACACGAGAATCAGGAACAATGATCTGCTGAGTGGGCTTATACATTCCACTTGCAAGTTTTGCCAACATCTTGTTATGAACAATGCCTGCAGAACACCTAAATTGAGTTTCTGCCACAACTGTCATCCGAAGCTCTGCAACAATAATTTCCCCACAAGCTAACATTTGATCCTTATAGTTGGCACCATTCCTGCGCAGCAAACTTCTGATAGTTTCTTTCCTGTCTTTGGCATCCTCAGCAAGAGCCAACATGTGTGCATTAAGAGCCTCATATGGAGTCTTATCCACTGATTGCAGATGCCTTGTCAACAATAATCTTTTGGCCAGATTAGTAATGTTAATGTATACTTCATCGATATATACTCGTTCACATTTTCCCTTTGTTGCCAGCATAGAAACTACCTCTGATCAAGCATCACCATAAAGATTCAATTCTGTTTTCCCCTGGGCAAATGGAACCTGAATGTCTGGACAAACTTTTTTCGCTTCATCACCACACATTGAATGCTTAACTCTAAACTTACGAGCTTCATGACCCACCACAATAAAACCTCCTCCTTTTCATGAATTATATTGTACAGCTGCTGCATGCTTTCCACATAACTCTAGCCTCTTCCTCTGCTCCACATTCTCAGTAGGCTTGTCTTCATGCTCAGCCAATGCCTTTTTTTGAGACAGTCTCACCTACATCCTTCATATCAGTGTGTGGCTTCATACTTCCTTCAGCACTAGTTAACATCACCATTTCACTGGTAGTCGGAGTCAGTTGTTGCTCAACAGAGGTGTCAGTCTGCCCTTTCACTCCATCATCATTATCATCAGCTTCCTCGTTGTGGCCTTCTTGGCTCCCTGGGGGAGAATGATCATCCTCATCAGGAGATTTCTTCCTTGAATTCATGTCACGGTTGTTCTTCTCCATAGGGGGATACAGCCACATCCATGCTTTTGCATTTGCTTCAGCTTTTCTTATATTTTGTTTAGCAGGCTCAGGCTTCTGATCAGCATCATTTGATTTGTATTTCTTACCACTATTCCAGAAGTCATCCCAATTTTTATTTCTTATATGCTGGGGTGTTTTGATATATTTTTCTAATCTTTTGTTCCGTTCATGCAGCCGGTTGACATTTTCTGCTTGTTCTTCTTCCATCTTCCTCAAATTCTCTGCTTGTTGCTCTTCTAGCTTCCTCTAAGACTCTGCTTGCTGCTCCCAAAAATTTGTTACAGTGGTTCCATTTTCAAATACCATCCAGGACGGCAGGATGTCTGCTCTGATACCCCTGTAATGGACTGGGTTAATTCTGCCCTAGGGTTTATTAGGCACTAAGTTTTCCAGAGTAGGAATTTTCCTTCCAACAACTAGTAATAGAACAGTGCAACAAAAACTTCAACAACCTCAGTATAGTGCAACAATTTATACATATAACACCATACATTAGTGAAAAAATTTATTCCCAACAATTCATTGTTTATTAACAGCAGTGCCTACATTCAAAAACTAGCTCCAGAATTCATACAAATTGTATATTAACTCACATGCTTAATATCTTGACCCCAACCCTATACGCAGAAATATAAAAACGTAGCACTACAAGTCAAAGTTGACTCAATTCAGATATTCAACTTCTTTTTAGAAGATTGGTTCTGCTGTAGAAGGCCCCACAGCGTTCGATCCCATTCATGCTTCACAGAACACAAAATTATCTTCTCAGGAAACTGTGTTCACGGTTACAAGGTCTGTCTACAATACAGGGATCGAGTTTGCTACAGAAGTCACAAGTCAACTGATACAGGAGCCCGAATTGGTCATGAATCAATTGTTTCATGCCGCTGGGATCACCATCTGACTCATTGCAAGAGTCCTCTCTTAACAACAATTCAGAACTACAGACTCGTCACCAAGTGCGGATGATGCGCAGAAGCCCTGGGCTTCTGAGTTGGACCCTTGCTTGGAATTTGTATGCCTCAGGATGTGGCATTCATAGCATAGATCTGGAATCGTGTTGAACCTTTATCTGTTCCGAAATACAGAAATCTTGACTACAGAGGAATACTGCGTTGTACAGGCGGATACTCTCCACAACCATGTAGTTGGTTGCCAGAACAGTCATAAACTAGATTCGCGGATTTCCACTGGCCTCAAGATTCAGATTAGATTCCTGCAACATAATATCACAGAGAATTCGATCCCCGTCCTTAACTGAGCCCCAGTGCTTTTGTCTAGCATTCGATCACCTTTCACAGTCAGAGAAAATTCTGACTCGTACCCTTGATGGCCACAGGGTACTTTGTCTGCTTCAGGAATAATCACAGGGACATCTTGTATGGTCTGGTCCACAGAAACTCGCTTTGATCTGACTTCCAACGAACTCGCTGGCCTCGGATAAATTCGAATTAGCCTGCTTCAGATAGGTGTTGCCTTAGAATAGACTCTGACTTGTTAATTTTCCTTCAAACCAGAGATTCTTCCAATAACCTGTACCAGAACAAAAAAGGAAAAAGAAAAGAAAGTTTTATCAACTAGGGTGGAATCTTTCACCACCAAAATTGATAGGAGGAAAGAGGTCTTAAAACCCTCAGAGCCTCAGGCTCAAGAAAAAACAAAGATAAAATGATCCAATCCAATGATGCTCCAAAATGAATTCAATCCTCCTCTATTTATAGATTTTCTAGAGAGGTTTCACTTTCTTAAATGATTGAGTAAATATTACTCAAAACCCCATTTTTGGGTTTTTTGCACAGTTGCCCCAAAACTTGCCCAGCAATGAGTATTTTGGGGTTTTTTCCCCTTTTTGGAGAACTATAGCCTACGGGGATGGATAGGCTATTATGTCTCTTACGTAATTAATTTGTCGAGGGCATTACAAATTTATGTGTAATTAAGCATGCTTACCAAGACTTACTGCCCACCATTATTTATGCATTTCTTAGCACATAAATAGGTCTGAATAAAAAGTAAACATACACACTTATAGAGGTTACCACCCACCAAAATTTATGCAAGTCTTTTCCCATGATTAGGCAAGAGGATTATGTAGATTAATTTCTCCACTTCAAACATCAATTTATTCCCAAAAGATCTTATAAACTCAAATTAATATACATTCTTGTTGTGATTTATGAGACTCAAACATTACTTTAGATCTTTGCATGAGTACATTTATATGCCATATTCATATAAACAAATTTTCATCTCTAATTTTACGAACAATTTCAAGGTGGAAATGAACAATAATTACATGAACAAAGGGAAAACTTATCTGAACTTTTTCAAGTTGGTAACTGATCTAGGAATGAGCCTTTTCGACCAAACCATAGGCTCGAATGCACATCAACTTTCAACAACTGGCCAACCCCCTAGCTAGGCCATGATACCATAAGGGGAAAACTCATAACTCATTGGTATTTGAGCTAGGTAAAGGAAACTCTTCTTCACACATATGATAGAGTCAAGGATCTACTTCCCAACTAAGTTTGGGCCTATGCGATCTCCAAATGTCTCTCAACTTGGTTAGCAAAGCAAATAAGGAAATACCTTCACTACTATATAGTCCCTCGGTGATTTCCCTACCTCTTGCTTGTCTTGCTCAACCAGCACACATCAAATTGCAAGTTCCATAGTTTTAAAAACGAGAACTGGTGACCGTACCGGTCCACCTAATAAACCGGATTTCAAATCGAAACCAGTCAAACCGGGACTGGTTATATCTCAATGAACTAGTTTTAAAAAAAACACATGAATAATTAATTTTTAATGAAAAAAATATTTTTAAGATTTAAAACTATGGTTCCAAACCAATAGACACAAAATATGCAAAGTTTGCTATATATATACCCATGTAAAGGTAAATATATCAAAATGGCACCAAGTGCAATACATATCAGCAACAAAATATATAATCAATAAGGCTCTAAATGGCCTCTAGAGTCCAAAAACAAAGCCTACAAGCTATGGGGCCACTAGTCTGCTACAAGTCTACATATATGATATTAGTGATCAACATTATCACTTGAAACTTCTCATTGCGATCAAACTCAAATGGTTGAGTCTCAACTCCCAAACTTTGCAACTGCTTGAGTCACAAACTTCTTTGTTGGTTCAGTGACTCAAGTCTCAAACTTTTGAAGGCATTCTGCCCTAATATGCCCTATTACTTCATTTGGTGCTCCACATGGCTTTACATGGCCTCCTATCCCAGCCTAGTGTTGCTTGAACCTATTAAATCCCTCCTTCAATAGATTTTTGGCAATATTTGCAGATCATTTTGCCATCAATCACATCACAATGAGCCCATGCAGTATCCTTGGCTTTTGGAGGCATAGAGGCTACTACTTAGCTCAAACTCTCTGTTGTTCCACTACTCCAACAAAAACTCAACACTCTCCAAGCTCACAATAAAGCTCACAAAAACTCGAAATGAGATGTGTGAGGCAAATGGGAGGGGAGACCTCCTTTTATTGGCTTGGAGGGGTTGTTTATGGAGGGAAACAACCCTTATTTTCCCTCCAAACCACCTCACAAGCCTCCAAGAATGCCTCTGGTGGGTTTGCGGCCGGCCTGGCAATAAACTAGCCGGTTTATGACGGAACCAGCTAGTTTTCCTCTGGCCGATTTATGACGAAACCAGCTAGTTTTCCTTTGGCTGGTTTATGCTCGATTTGTCTAAAAAAAGGGTGAATGACGCACCAAACTGAGTTTTTTGATTGGTTTAGTTGGTTTAGCCAATGAACCAGCCAGTTTGACCAGTTTCCAGTTCAAACCGACTTGTTTTTAAAACTATAATTGCAACCCACTCTGCCTAGCTAGAGTTTAGAGCTTCTTTTACAAATGTTTGACAGGCAAAAGTCATTTATAGGGAGCATAAAACACACCATCATCATTCCAACCCATGATTGGCACTTTTTTGGACATATTTGGGCACCCAAAACATAATTTAATCACCCAGAATGCTTTAGCCATCATTCCACTTGGATTGGCAGCACTCTACTTGCGCAATTCACTACTCAAGCACCCATGTGTCTCTACTCTCCATGGGTGTCCCTCTTTGTGTGTGATTGAATGAATTCTTATCTCATTGAAGGTCTTAGACCCCATTTTCTTTCATCACTCCCTACCCCCTTCCATATTTTTCCACGAGCAATGCCATCTGCTACTGTATAGTCCCCCATTTACCTCAATCTCCGAAGCAGTCTGTGGATCAAATCAAAATCCAAGGAATGTACTTAACCCATTCCTTTCGTTAAATTCTGAAGCATTATTGCAACTACCACCCCAACTTCCATATTTATGAAGGAGATTGTTCCAACTACCTAGTCCTTCAAAATTAATTGGTTCCTAGACATAAGGGAAAGGGCTCAAATTTTAAAATTGAATTTCATGGCAAGGCTTTGGTAAGACAATTCTTGCAACATCCACATTACTTTCCCACTCATAGTATCATAGCCAGTATCATTGCTCCTATGTTCTTCCAAGGAAAGTACTTAACCCATTCCTTTCATTAAATTCTAAAGCATTATTGCAACTACCACCCCAACTTCCATATTTATGAAGGAGATTGTTCCAACTACCTAGTCCTTCAAAATTAATTGGTTCCTAGACACAAGGAAAAGGGCTCAAATTTTAAAATTGAATTTCATGGCAAGGCTTTGGTAAGACAATTCTTGCAACATCCACATTACTTTCCCACTCATAGTATCATAGCCAGTATCATTGCTCCTATGTTCTTAATCAGTTATGTTAGCATGCATATCTATCTATATATATATATATATATATATAAATATATATTAAGCATTTGGATTACATATACATTGTTTTTGGATTCTTCCAATTCATTCTTGGTCATAATAACGACATTCCATGCAAACACATGCATTACAATGCCATCAACATAATTAATTACAATTAATTTACAAATTAAATCGAGGGTCAAGATAGGGATGCCACAACATCCCTCAATGTCTGACTTAACCATCGAGGTCTCCTACAAAAGTAGAAGGGGCTTTTGGATTCCCCTCTTCACCTGAAAGTTGTTGTATTGCCTTGGAAATCACTGGTGTCCTTGGCTCAACCTTCAAAGCTTCCTGATCCTCATCCTTTGTCACTAATATAGGCTCATGGGACATTTTGGTTATAAAGTCTTCCTCAAACTTTACATCCCAGCTCACCATCGACTTCCTGATAGCCCTTTGAAGTCTCATTGTAAACCAAAAATAACCCCTTCAAGCTAAAGAGCTCCAAGTTGGTCCTCTTCTCTAGTGGAACATGGATATAAGTTGGACAACCAAAGATGCAAAAATGACTCACCTCTAGCTTCAGACCAATGAATGCCTCTTCTAGTGGCTTTTCCTCCAAGATCATGTGAGGAAAATGGTTTGGGATGTAGATTGTTATATTTCATGCCTCGGCCCAAAGAAACATCAACAAGTCATGGCCATGTATCATGGCCTGTCTTTAACAAGTAGATCCAAATCTTGTGAGAGAATCATCAATAAAGGAAACCTAGTACATGCTTACTATTATTGATGCTACTAACATCAATCCACAAACATATGAATGTACTAGGTCTAAAATCCCCTTAGACCTATGCTTGTTGCATGTGAAAGCAGCCTTGGCATGCTTGCCAAGCTTCCACCCTATGTATACACCAAGCTACTCAACATTGAACTTTGAAAGACTTTGTCACTATCTCCCTCATAATAGGAAATGCTTTGTGATGTAGATGCCCCGTCCTCTATGCCACAACTTACACAAGTTGTCACTATTATGCACCAAAGCTCGAACACATTCACATTGCAACCTGTACAAATTAGAGAAATCCCTATTACTTGAGTTGTATCTGGAATAGAATCATTCATCCTAATGAAGAATTGATAGTTCTTGAACTCCAATATAAGACCCTTACCCTCCATGACCAAAACTAAAAGCAAATTCTTCTTGAGACTTGGAACAAACAAGACATCTTCAAAATCTAAAGAATTACCTAACTCAACTTGGAAGGGAATAGTAGCAACTCATGTTATTGGGTATTGGCATCATCATTGAATTCAACTTGTACGCCTAAGCCATGCTTCTTCAGACTAGAAAACAACTACCAAGCTTATGTCAAGAAGCCCCATTGTACACATACCATACATTCCTCGAAATAACACTAGTCAAGAGGCCAAATATCATCGAGAAATCCTTCTAGAACTTGGCAACAAACTTGTTTGACTAAGTTTCTACAAAAATTACCACCTGCTTCTATCATTGCTTCCTTTTACCCTTTTTCTTCTCTAGATGTTGCGATCCATAATGAACATGCTTATGACAAACAAAGCACTTAATTTTGCTCAGTTCCTTCTTGCCTAGTTGTGAAGTTGACTCCTCACTCTTTCTCTTATCCTTGTTGGGTTTGTTACCTCTAACCTTACTTGACTGACCAAATAGAGCTAGGTCATCACCACCCTTCTTGTTGGCCTTTGATTCCATCTGAGCCTTCTTCTAGATACACTCATCCCAAAGTCTCCAAAAGTCAAGAAGATTTTCCCAAGCATAAACACCTTCTACAAGTTGTTCCCATGAATTTTTGCATCTATAGCCTTCTCCCCAACCATTGCATGTTGATCACAAATCTGTGTGATATTCATAAGGGAAATAATGACTGTACAATCTAGTCATCTCTATGGATCTAAGCTTGTTTCACAATATCATCTACCTATTTATGTTTCGACTCCGAAAAGAACTAACCAGGGCATCAAACATAATGCATGATGGATTAAATTGTCCTTTATAGCATCCAAGATCATCTGCTTGGCCTTCACTTCCTTTTTGTTGTGAGTGGCCAAGACGTGTATCCGTAGGCAAAGTCACAATGTCCTTGACAATATCTCAGAGATCATTCTCTTTTAGTACAAGTGCAACTCATATTCTATGCTATGGAGTTTGAGGCACCATCCAATCTATCCTCAAACCGAAGGCCCATTGCTACCATCTTTGAGATCTATTAGACACACTCTCAAATCAAAAAATAGAACTTTGAAATTCTCTTACTATTGGTCTTTCTTTCAAGCAATAGATCTACAAAAACAAATCCTTGAGAATCTCAATCAAAGATCAAGCCCTAGGTGACCAATTGATCTTAATCAATAAATAGATTGTTGAATATAGTTAACGCTAAAATTAAATTTCAAACCATGGCAACAATCACACAATAGATAGGAATTAAATAGCAAAAGCATAAAAATTAATTCTACACACGAGTACTTACTCCTTCAAATCAGCTTTTCGTTCCTTGTAAAACTTTACAAGGAAACCTCCACCTACTACCCAAAAATTTAGCACTACACAGTTATCAAAAAGCACCCTAAAATTGAGCTTTTACATGTTGTTTGAGAGGTACAACTACTGAAAAACAACTACGGCAATTCTCTATTGTACAACACATATGAAATGTATGGTTTCTATATGCCAAGTCACAAGGTTCATCAAACTTGAACCTCTAGGTTCAAAATTCAGCACACCTTGAAAAATAATTGAAGTTCATTGAGGTTTAGTGAACCTCAAAGCCGTGATGTCGAACCGAATCGGACTCAAACCTAATATCGAAACCAAACCTAAAGACAAATTTAAACGAAAAAAGGGTTTAAATTAGGGTCTTGACTTTCAAAAAAATAAAAAATAAAATGGACACATCGAGCGTGTGCATTGTTTCCAATTCCAGCTTGACCACCCTCGATGGCATTTCTCCATCGTTTCATCACTTTGTGTGTGAACTTTGTAACTTATTAGCTCAAACGGATGTGTGTATACTATCAACTAAACCCTTCTTTGTCCAATGTAGTCCCAGCCCTATTTGACCTTGCACGACCATCACTAAACCCCTTGCCATTCATCATCTGATGTAATCCTACCACGCTCAACCTTCACTATCTTTGCTCACGTTGTGAGATGCTTGTAGGCTATAACTTAGTAAGGCTAGGCCACCCTTATTAACCCCAAGGTCAAGTTGCCTCGTCATTTCGTATAGGTTGTAAGTCTAAGCCCTGGTCAGCCTATCATGACCTTGGTGATCGATGACTGGATTTGATCATGATTAGGTTATTCAAATGTATTTCATAATTATTAATCAAGATTCCTACTTACATGTGTGTATTGATGCTCATTTCTTATTCTTTCCTGTTATATTTCATTTTACATTATATATATATATATATATATATATATATATGAAAAATGTATACAGTTGAACCTCATCATAACCATATAGGAAAATTAGAACACAAAAAAGAACTTAGTTGTTGCCAAACTCGAACTTGAACCCAAACCTTGTGACTTACATCCATGTGAGACTACACACTACCGGAAATGACTTTCCTCGTTGCCTGCCCTTTCTCCCTCTCTATCTCTCAACTTGCTCTACTCAAGTGTGTAAGAAAGTCTCTACTTTGTCATGTCTTTATACTTTTAGCAGAGAATCTATTTTAAGGTTTCTTCTAGCCTAGGTCATGCATGAGATACGTCATAATAAACTACTAAATCTAAGACTATCACTTTTTTCCTAAGTGATTACAAAATAAAATTATTTTTCCAAATATAAAATTACTTTTCAAAAACATTCTTGTTTCCTTTTTCAAAAATATCTCGATCTACTTCTCGCATGCTCACATTCAACATGTGAGGAAGTTCATGTTTAAGCTCTAATTCTCAACAATAATGAAGTTTGTTGTAAGAAAAACGTTTTCTATTGTCTATATGTATTTCTCCAATCCAAAAGAAAGCATGCATACATGTGTGTGTGTTTGTGTGCACGCGTGTGTGCACGTGCATGTTTGGTTTCATAATGATCGGCATGTTAGTTTTATGGCCACTCATTTATGAAATCCCAACATAAATGATGACGACATAAAGGACAAATGTCTTGTATTTCTTTTCATTTGGATGTAGATTCATCGTTTCATAATTGGTGTCTTGTATTCCTTTTCATTTGGATGTCGATTAATCATTTCATAATTCGCGCACACAGTTGTGAAGTATCAATGACGAAGGGAGATGATGCATTTTCTCTGGAAAAGAATACAAAGATCTCCAAAGAATACAAAGAGATTGTTTTCTTGGGTTATATATAAGTTCATTGTCTAGAATGGGGTAGGGGAATGGGGTAGGGGATCTGTTGTAAGAAACCTTTTGGGAAATATCTCTCTTTTATTTTTTCCAATCCAAAAGAAAACATTCTTCTAATTAATAAATCAGCAAGGGATAGCAGGCGTAGGGGAAAATCCTCACTAATCAGGAAAGAAATATTGAATTGTCCTATGCCTTGGGATTGGGAACTTCATCCAACAATCAAGTATAAACTTATTCATTGCTCTAGGGGTTAAGTTTAGCAATGGAAGCTGTCGTTAAAGCACCTTTGCTATTGAAAGGTCACAGGCTCAATTCTTTCGACACTCTTGGGGACAAGATCCGTGGTTAAGCCGACAGGAAGTTGATCCCTTTGGGTGGATCTTCCTGGTACAAATATTCCGTCAATGTAGTGGTCACCGATCTCCGGGTTCCGTGGTTAAGCCGACAGGAAGTTGATCCCTTTGGGTGGATCTTCCTGGTACAAATATTCCGTCAATGTAGTGGTCACCGATCTCCGGGTTCCGTGAACCACAGAAATTAATTTTGAAAAAAAAAGGTTAGCAATGGAAGCACAAATTCAATCATTAACAATAGTGGGGATTCTAGTACAATCATCCAGTTGATGAACATGAAAGTCTGTCTGGTTGATTATAAACTCACCTCTATCCTGATTTGAGCTCAAAAAGAGGCCACAAGAATCCAAATAACTTCTTTTTATCAAGTATTAAGAGGTTAGTGGCCAAAAAGGCTAAAACCGGGGGACCATTGGGTTAGTGGCCAATTAACCATCCAAGCCACACCTTAATCACATGACAAGTACCACAACATGTCATTCAGATGCCAGTCCCTTCCTCAAGGCAAAGCAATAAACTTGACACAACCCTCACACATGTTTTACCACAACATGCCATTCAGATGCCAGTCCCTTCCTCAAGGCAAAGCAATAAACTTGACACAACCCTCACACATGTTTGAGCTCTCAGGGATGCTAGTTATTGAAGGCAGAGGTTTAATACAGCCTGAGCGAGGTGACATAATGGACAGTCCAACCTCTGTGTGGTGGGAAGAATGTGGGAATCCCTGTTCAAGTGGCCTCCACTGAGAATTCTCTTTGGTTCTGACTGGTGGTTGGTTCTGTTATCACTTTGTTTGTTCTTTGTTAGCTGAGTCTGGCTTCTTTACAGGAACTGGTTGTTAGCACAGTAGTCACTCCCAATGTGGAATTGATTTTGAATATCTGGGAAAGGCTGTATTAGGTACTTAATTAGTGAGTTGAAAGCTCCATACTCTGCTCTCTGGTTGCAGATGTCGTCATTCTGAGTCTTGACTCTTGACTCTATGAGTATTGGGGGAGTTTCTCTGAGCACTGTGTTGGTTCTCATCAAACATATTACTATTCAGGTGCAGGTTTGTGGCTCTGTAGCATCGTAAAGAGCCATTTTTCCCTTCATCTTGCTTAAGTGGTTTAAACACCATGGCTCACTGTGATTGACAAGAGCCTTGGAGGATTCTTAGGAGTCAGGACACATGAAAAAATGACTCAAAGAAACAAAGCATCCATTTTCTCTCTTACCTCTAAATTGCATGAATATAAACAGCTGTGTATCTCATAAATTGTGGCTATTATGAGTACTCTGGTACAGGTTGGGCAACAACTTGCCATTCTAGAGGCAGAGTGCAATTTTATAAAAAAATACAGTGGGGAATTTGAACAAAGATGCACAGTCTGTGGCTTCTAACCAATGGTTATCTGGTTGAGGGGAACCCAAGGGCAAGGACACAGTGATCCACCTTCTTAAAGATAAGGAAATTGGAGAGCAGAAGTCAGTACACACCACCCTCAGTCGAAGAGATCATAACTACCACACCTCCTGCTAGTTTATGTTTTACAATTTTATCAGTATCTTAGGTATCTTTTATAGATTATACAGTGGCAGTAAGAACTGGGAGTTTTGCCAGTAGATATATGTAAACTATGTATGTTGTTTTGGACCTGTGAAAACAGCGTGAATTGTGAAGACATTATGCATGCCATAAAGAGTGCTGTTAACTTTGCTACAGCCATTTTTGATAATATAAATTACAAAGTTTTTGTCAAAAATAGTAAATAAATAAGTCAGCAGTGGCACTTACATTTATAGAGCTTTTACTGGATTTAAGAGTGAATTTCTGCTGTTGGTTTTCTAATGTTTAAAGTGGATGTCAGAATCGAAAATAAGATAATTCTTCCATTATCAATAATGCTAGCTTTGTATATCTGATTTATTTGAATATCTTTTGATACAACCTTTTATATCAGCAAAATTGAGATTAATATCAAATTTGAATGCTCCAAACATTTTTCTTACGCTTATTTCATTGATTAGATTCAAGAATAATTCAGGTTTAAACTTTAAACAATTCTTGGCACTATCCTGAGAGCTTTACTTATTTATTATTTCCTTGCAGTAGAATTATGTTGCTTCTATAAGTTAAAAAATTCATTTCCTTCTACAAACATTCCTCTCACCTTAGCTTGTAGAAATGTATAAATTCTAAATAACAGTCTTTCCTCTAATTTTTGTGATAAAAAAAGAATTGTGAAACACTTTCCTCACTAATTAGTATTTACCTATAGGCAACAGGCATTGAACTAGAGGATGCACACTTAAGTGACAGGGACCCAGTGTTTGAAACAGAACGGCAAATTTTCAAAAAAACCAGATACGATGCGCAAGAAAATGGCAGATATATATATTAGACAAAATAAAAATTTCAAATTACCATTCATCTTTTCGAATCTAGATTTTATATTTAAAAATACATAATCATCATCATGAATTCAACATAAACAAATCATCATCGTCAATTCAGCATAAACATTGTCGTCATCATCATCATCAATGATTATTATAACATTGAACATATCATCAAGTTTCTGTTTCTAATTTCAATCATCAACATCATCACCAAAATTAATAATGCACACTACATAGTACAAATTACAAAATGAACCATGACTCACAGTCTACTATCATATGACATATTAATGTATTCAATGTTCATTGTTCAAAAGTTTAAAACATCATCATAAATTACATTTACATATCATCAAATATGTCTTCATCCATGTAATTAATATCCACGTCAACATTTGAATCCTCTCCAGAAGTGGGAGCATTGCTGCCATGTCCACTTGAAGATGCAATTATTGGTGCCTCCTCATTAAACGAAGTCATGTGAGACATGACATTCAACGTCATATCCAAGTCGGGCAACTCTAGTTCCACATCCCATAGTTTGGTGGGCCCAAATTTGCATTCGTCACTCTTGTGCGACAGAAGGCAAAGGTTCAAACGAACATACACTAGCTCCTTAGCCTTCTTGGAGCCCAATCTGTTTTGCTTCACCAAATGGATGAAGCCATATGTAGTATGTACTCCAGTTCTTCTCTATTGAAGAGGAACTAGCAACCTGTGACAAGATCTTGATGGTTAATTTTTGGATATGTGGAAGTTCCCCACAATAATAGTTCCATCAATCAATTGGACTTAATATGGTCTTGTCCCGCATAGAATCAAGATCTACGCCCAAACCCTCTGATCCCACAAAATGAACAAACTCTAAACAAATCTGAATCTCAATATCAGGATCTACAATAGCTTTCTAAAAGCTTTCTTAAATCCTTATGATACTTCTGGGTCTTCATTTGGTGCAGTTCTTTCTAGATTACTTAGCAACTCTACAAAATAATATATTGGATTCACTGCATAGGTCAAAAGGTGCAATGGGGTGGACATATTGTTTCACCTTTTGGTCAATATATATTTTACTTCTTTGTAAAAGACTTTATCTAGGTCCTTCTCCTTGGCATTTATAACCACCATTATCTTCTCTATCATGGAGTCAATGCCCTCATACACCTCTCTCAAATAAGGCATATTTGTGTCAAACATGTGTAGCAACACAATTGGATTAGTAAATACCAAGAGGTACTCCACCCTATCCCACCATTCATCATCAACAACCAACTTTTTCACTGCTTGTGGTCTTTCAATTTAGAATTGTCTCCATTGATTCCAAAGAGAATTGCATACCATTGATTATAATGCTTCTTTCGCCTACATAATCCTTGTTAAGGCTACGATGTAAGAAGCAAAACAAGTCTCGGCAACTTGTAAGTGTCGACGTTTCAATAAATTAAAAATCATAATTGATTAAATACCTATTATGAGTCACGAATCATGACTTTTCTTTGTGTAAGGTTCTCCATTTTATTACTGAAATAGAGCTTTACATGAAATGGTTCTCTATGCTAATGGTTTTCCCACCGGGAAACCAGCCCAATAACACATTGAGAGTCTTGAGATTATAGATATCTCCTTTCAACATTTTGACAGACATAAAGAAAAAATTGCCACTGTAAACATGGATTTGCAAGAGAGAAAAATTATAAAAGCTTTGTTCCGCATAGCCATTTTGACTTAACCATGGCAAAATTGGACTCCCCATTAACTATTAAAACATGAAATAAGACCATGCAGTAACTTAGAGGAGCCATGGAACAAGTCGTTGGTGATGGACCACATGTGGAAGCTCCAGCCATGGACCATGAACAAGCCACAAACCTCAGTGGCCATGGTGAACCACCACGGAGTGACCACAACAAACCACAATGGAGCATCCCCAACGAACCACTACTAAACATTCCATTAAACCAAGGCGGCACATCCCCAGCAAAAACATGAACTAAACACAAACTGAGAAAATCCACAAACTAAAGCCAAGCAGGGCATGATAGGTCAATGTAAGGCCTTCAAGACCTGTGATGTACATGGCCAGGCATGCAAAGCCAAGTCCCGAAAGAGAGCAACCATAAGACGGAGGTACAATTAAAATCGCCTACTTACGGAGAGGAAGCAGAGCATCATCCTTGAGAGGCAAACCATCACGGAGAGCCTTGAAGGCTAGTTGAGACCCCAAATCCACCATGCTCGCGCAGAAGGATGAAAATTGCCAAACCAAAGGAGGATGGCAACACTGACCCTCCAATTTTGTGAAGTCCAATGCAAACCAATGTATGCGCCAGCCAACAAATGCATGGATATAATCAAGAAGGCAGGCATGGTGACAAGGGAGACATAGAAGATAGCTGACATCAATAATGAAATTGCAGAGTGTCACACCGGGTCTGGAAATAGGCTTAAAGAAGTATTCAAGTTGGCCATGACGCCACCCCCAAACATCCTCAATGTATGCCTCTCTGCATAATAATGAGGCCTCAATATGAAACCTAAGTCACCAGGTTCGAGTTCGAGTTCGAGTTCGGCATCCATGAAATTCGAATAAAGTTCGCCAACTAAAATTTTGTCAATAAAATTCGACATAAAGTTCGACATATAGAAATTCGAATATATATATATATATATATATATAATCAATTTAAAGTCAAATTCATATAAATCTATGACTGGAAGTTACATAATTCCAAGATGAATGAATGCATTAACATTTGACACTTTAATAGCAGCAGTTCAATGCTTAATAACAGGCTACAACAGCAGTTCAATGCTTAATAAATAGTGCTCATGTTCAACAATGAAAAAACAATGCTCATGAATGAATGAATGAAAGAAATAGTGCTCATGAATGAAAAAACAGCAGCAGTTCAATGCTTAATAACATATTAACAAGCCATAACATACATGAGGCTGCTGGCAGCAACATTGTGAAATTAAACATTCAATTCATGGTAAATACTAAACACCAAAATTTGTTTCTTCAAGTTTCAGCAAACTGGAAATTAATAACCAAAAGTTTAAACTTTAAATTTAGAAAATTGTTCATGCAGATTGAATTCGGGATTAAATTCGAATTCGGGATTAAATTCGTTGCAGCTTGAAAATCGCCGAATTTCGAATTTCATGGATAAAATTCGGCGAATCTGGTGACTTAGTATGAAACTACAAGCCCAAGGAGGGTACGATAACCAGAAGCCAGTGTGTATATCCATCACGCTAGAATTAATCTAAGCATGCTAAGCTGCAAAAGGATTTATATTATAGGTCAGATGGCCACCTAATCCGCACGCCTTCAGCAAATGGCTAGAGTAAGCACCTGTCGTGGGGACCAAATCACGACTTATTTGAGAATCCAATTTACCTATTTGAATTTAGAGTCATAGAAATTAGAATTTATGAAATAAATTTTAAATTTTAGGTACCATAATGAGCTCCAACTTGGGACATGTGGTGGTTTGTGACAGACTTGAATTTCTTTTGCCTCTTCAAAAATAAGTCGAATCCACTCAATTTGAGTCCCCATCTTGTTCAACATGAGGTTCAATGAATGTATAGCACAAGGAACCAAAAGATATGTTGATATTTGCCTTCAATAATTAGCCTTGTTGCTCTACATACTGTTGCATTGTCAGTTATTACTTGGAAAACATTTTCTGGCCCCACCAATTCAATTACTTCAATCAAGATGTCAACAATGAATTGGGAATATTTCAACTGCCCCTCACAATCCACTGCCTTCAAAAATTTCTCCCTTTGGGCTCTAAACAATTACATTGATCAAAGGCCTATTCCTTGGATCTTTCCATCCATCAGAAATGGGCACCCCTGAAATGCGTCATGAATAACGAATGGGGTTTAATTGAGCCTCCAAATCTAACTTCTCAACAGTCAACAATGTAATGCAGACCTTCTCATATCCAAGGCCCACGTACCCTTTTGAGGCTTCACTCACTACTTTGATCATCTTTGCCCAGTAAGGAGATCACACAACGTTAAAGGGAAGGCCATTTGCATAGATCCATTGACCTATAGTTGCATCTTCCTTCTCTCAACCATCATTATTAAAACTCTTTTCAAGTGGTCTCAAATTAGACTGCTCTAAACCAGGGCTGCCAAGTCCATAAGAGGGAAGTGGAGGCTTTGATGAAGATGCTCCCAACCTTGTTGGTTGTTTGAATTGAGAGGCAAGATTTTTCTCATCTACTTTAGCATTTGCCTCGTCTTGTTCTTTTTGATATTTTGCAATTTTTCCCTTGCTTAAAACCTTTTCCCTCTATCCCATTCTCTTTAGGTGAGCCACTGCATATTCGAATACCATTATTTCTTAACGCAAGTAAATGTTCTTTAACCTCGGTGTATGATCTCTTAAACTCCCTTTCACACTCACTGCTAACTCATACCAATGACCCCCCTCATTGGATCTTCCCTACAACAGTTACATATTTCCAAAGTGGTGACTTTAGATCAACTTTAGGGGCCAATTCAATTTCTTGTTCCTCATTAAGAATAGATGAACTTGAAGATGCCATGATGATGATGTAAATGGAAACTATAAAATAAAATTAAAAAAATTCTTAAATCTATTTTTATTTATATTTCAAGTTTCAACAAGCAACATGTTACATAATCTATAAATTTATATTTCAATATTTCAAATTTCAAGCTTGATCTTGATTAGAACTTAAAGGAGCAAACTATAAATATCTCCAAACTCCAAGCTCCACACCATCTCTAGGCTCTAGCAACCAAGCTCGAAGCACCAATAGCCAAGGCTCCAAGCTCTCCTCCAAGTTGAGACGGTCTCCTCCTCCAAATGACAACAACCTCCTCCAACTCCAAGCACGGAAATGACGGCCTCCTCCAAGCAATGAAATGGCATGAAAATAGGGTAAAGGGGCCTTTTCAATGAGTGATATAGGTTAAGAGGGGGGCAGGCCCCTCAACTCGGTCTTTTCCCCACGCAAAAAATTCAAACAAATGATCTGTTCTCGATTTTTTGCAATTTACGCTTGGATAATTGCCTAAAACATTTTCGAACTGAGATTTGTCATTTCCAAAAAAGTGAAACGCCTAGGAAACGTATCTTTGACATTTCAATGTCGAATCTTATAAGTTTTCATTTCAAAATGCTAAACAACATTTCTGAGGGTGTTGGGAGGGGCATTTTCGGTATCCTAGGTTCAAACCCTAAATTATCAATCACTTAACAACTCCCTACTTAAAAACAAGTAAAGAATGTAACAATGAAACTATTCATTACATAAAAGTGAGTAAAGTATGAAACAATGATGTGTGCCAAATAAATATATAACTATGGGAGTAACATTATAAACAAAGAATTCTTAGCATATGCCACAATATTATGTACCCTAGGTTATGATAGGTATCCTAGTTTTGGTGATGGAGGGAAATACCCAAATACACCATGATCTCCTAAAGGACAAGATCTCTATAATGGAGCTTTAACACTAAAAGCAAACAACAAAATAATAGTTTCCTAAATTGTTCCCCAGATATCATGTCTCTGATCTTTGTCTAGAATGCCAGGTGCAAAAATAAGAGTATATCATGTCTCTGATCTTTGTCTAGAATGCCAGGTGCAAAAATAAGAGTATATATCTACTCGTAGCCATGCAAAAAAAAATGGTGCTATATGCTTTATAAGTTACAAAACATTTTATCTTTGAAAAAAAAGTTATAAAATATTTTAAGCCATATCTACCTTGTAATTTTCAGAAGCATAACCCAGTGTCCTTTTATTAGAAAACCTACTAATCAAGATGCTACTCGACCCTGTGAAAAGCTTGCTTCATATTCTTAGTACACCCAAAGTCACAAGTTTATATTGAAGGCATGTGAATTAAAATGGAAGCCTCAATACTTCAGGAAGGCCTGGCCATTTTCATGTGTGTTATCGCTACTTTCAACCCCAAAAAAGGATGGTGTTAATATTCGGTCATCTGGAATCATTTTTTTTGGAAGTCACAAACCCTATCCATTTCTCCTCGATATAGATTTTCCACTGAGATATATTATATATATATATATATATTATATATTATATATATATTATATATATATAGATATGGTCATTCTTTTATTAAAAGTATTGTTCTCTACATGGCTGTCGACCTACAAAAAGATTAAACTTTATTAGAAGATTACAGTCCATAGAGTCTGATGGAATTTTTACAATTGATATTGGCAAAGATACAAGAGAATAGTTAAACGAGATAATCATTAGTAGATGGCGCTACAGCAACTAATCACCAGTCATGCTAATGAACCCACTTCACCCTCTCTTCAGGGCACACATAAACAAACTGATTTTTTAACGTTTTATAGTTCATCATTTCCCCTTTATCGAAGAGATGAAACCTTTTGGGGGTTTGGCGAGTGCCCTTGGAACAGCAGATCGCAATGTGTGATGTAAGCAGATAGAACACGATGATCAAAAATTTGTATGCAGCTGGTGCAGATCTCCCAAACCACAAAAAGAATATAGATGCCTAATAAACAGAGAGTTAGATTTGATAAACACGATGATCAAAAATGTATATGCATCTGGTGCAAACCTTCGAAACCACAATAAGTATGTGTGTACCTAATAAACACAGAGTTAGGTTTGATACTCTGAGCTTCTCCAGCTCAAAATCATCATTAAAAATAAATTTTAACATTTGTGGCATAGAGCCAAATTTATGCACAGATGGTCAATGTCAGAACTTTGACTTTCAAACTCATCGAGGATAATAAGTACGCCGTTCGCTCTGCTGACAAACAGGAAATCGTAGGTTCCCCCTGATGAACAATGAGCCCGAATACCAACCTAGATCAGGGATAAGAACCTCAACACAATTCAGCTTTACAGTCTTCTAATACATCTATCAATTGTGAGAGCTTGCAACCGTACAATACAATCAATGTCTGCATTGAAGCCCTAAGACTAACAACATAAATCACGAGAGCGGGAAATGATTACAAGGACCTGAAAACAGAATGCAAGCCTCTGAAGAACATTGAATTCCAGGTGTATAAAACCCAGCAAGTTCAGTCGTAAGAAGATTAAGCAACAAAATAGACGGTCACTATATGGTTACACGCACTGCTAGGTTAATTGAAACCATCACAATTTCGCATTGAGGGCTCAGGTATCTGATGAATTAAGTTATAAGAGAGTTGTGCTCGATATTGGAACCACAGACAGGGAAAATCGCAAGTTTACAAAACCTTAAGCACAGGTGGTATAGAGAAATTAAAACCTTTTCGTCTTGACGGAGAGCAATCCAGACGTGGAGTTTATCCATCGACTGTAAGATAATGAAAGCGCCAAGCGTCATCGCTGCGAATGTCGACACCTTCACCATTTTTTTGCCTCTGCTTTTAGGTGCCCTACCTTGTGGGTGGAGTGTGTGCAAACTGCAACAATTTTAGTCGTATTTGGTTCCTCTCGGATCCTTGCATATAATGAAAACCAGTTTCAACTTTTTGGCCTAAATAATGTTAATGTTCTTGGCATATAATGAAAACCGGTTTCAACTTTTTGGCCTAAATAATGTTGATGTTGTTAAAAATTAATAAATAAATAATAACCAGTAATTTTAACCAAACTTGTGATGTGATGTATAAGATAGAAAGTGTATTTAATACGGAGAGAAATTATATATTTTTCATTGAAGTGCAAAAAGGTTCAGTTTATGTGTTTTTGTATTTAAAGAATTCAGACTTCTATGATTCATAATCTTTTTTTTAGAATAATTTCGGTAAAATCACATAATAAATTATTTGTCGACGCGTTTCGAACCAACCAGTGTGTATTATTATTTATTGATAAAGTTAAAAAATAAAAAATAAATATAAGGTTTAATAACATGTTTAATAATATTGATTAGGTTAGCTTATTGGGTAGTTCAATTGATATTGGTCATGAAAATGAAGTATTATGTACTAGGAGGTTCAATGTTCAAATCCCCTCAATTCACGTATATTTACAAAAGGGGCATATGTAGGTATCTAGGGGTTCTAGTGGTAGTGGTCGAAATTGACCCTATGTTAGCGTAGTTGTCAAATCCTGTAGTCACAAAGAAAAACAAAAAACAAAATATTGATTAGATTAAATTAGACATACAAGCAATCAATATCTCTTTCATTCAATGCTTACAAGCAATAAATTTTTTTGTCTTTCAAGTTATTGAACCATTCAATACATAGTGTACTGACATCAATAATATCGTTAACTACTTTTTTAAATCGGAATGAAAATTTATAGAGAATCGGTAACTTCCATCAAATTGGTTGTCACTATTACACCAGATACAATTATTTCATAAATGTTAACTATCTTGCATAACACATTCACTCTTAATATGCCCATAAAAAATTTGCTACTACTACAAGTTTATCTTAATTAAAAAACATTCTGATTCAAAAATGAAATTTATTAATGAAAATATATCTTAGTTAAGAGATCTTCCCATTCAAAAATGAGATCTAGAAAGAAAGAAAGAAAAAAAGAAATTTTAACGTCCACAAGGCTAAAGATAGCCTATGGGACAAACTGCTTCTTCATTTGCTTGATGTATTCGACCCTTTTTCTGTGAAGCTTCAAAATAAATGCTCCCAGCTTGTCGACAAACCCCTCACTAAATAGATTATCTCAAGAGCTAGTTGCCAGCATATCTACATAACTTTCCCTGTTGTCTTCGAAGGCCTCACATTCTAAAATGAAATGTTTCCCTGTTTCCACTTTTCCGGAAGAACAAAAAATGCATATTCTTTCCTCCCACACTTCCTTTGGCCTTTTCTAGTGCCTTGTTTCACAACGGAGTTGATGAGAATTAGTCCTTAACTGAGCAATAAGAATTTTGGCTCTCCAAGAGATATTGGCCTCTATGTATGCTTTTGGTTGATGACTATGAGTGGAATTAAACACTTCAATATAGTAATTTTTCTTTCTTCCTAACTCTTTATCCCAAGTACATTGGAACTTTTCCATAACAAAAACTTTTATCTCTTTGTTGTTTATGGGGCACGCATTCAAGCAAATACCCCATTTACTAAACCATTTGTTATTTTGTTGCATCCAAGTTTTTTTACCCTTGCACAATCTATCATTAAAGACAACCTTAGGCCATCTACCATCTTCCATTTGCTCAATTTTTTTGAAATATCTTATGACTCGCACCATAGCAATTACTTCAATAGGAGCAGTCCCTGTTTCATTTAACAAGATATCATAAGGAAATGCACTTTTAATCTTAAATTTGTTTGTAATCAAACGCTTTTGAACTTTCTCAATTTGTCTCCGCTGCATGTCATGTATTGCCGGTCCATAGTTCACAACCATAGAGAATCACTAGAAGCCCAAATAAAGTTTGAATGATTCATTAAGAATTTGAATCTATTAATGACAATGTATTTATAACAACAATATTTCTATATAAATCAACACTTTCCTTTAAAGGGGAAAATTAAAAGTAAAAAATTAACAACATTATCCAAATGTATGTGATTGCATTTTTTCTAACAATACATACTCTAATAAAATATTGATGTTTTTTCTCAATAGTTTAGGATATAGATTTAAAATGTTGTCCCCCAGTTTAGATAAGAATTGTTACATTAAATGGTAGGAGATTCGAAATATAACAAATTTATTAAAATATATATCGAAGAAGAGTATATATATGTGACTATGTTAGTTGTAGGTTATTATTTAATATTAGGTGATTTATTTAGGATTGGATGAATGGAACTTAAAAGATTTTGTGTTATAAATGGTTAAGAGGAAAGGTATATGGTTTGGCTTTCTCTCAACTTTGTGGCTTGTTGCAATAGGTAATGTTAACTATTACTTTTATAAGTTATGTGAAATGGATAGCCATATCCTCAATCAATATTAAATATTAGAGGGGTTGATATTGGTTAAAGATGGTGAATTGTAGGCATTATGGATGTTGTTGTCTTTGTGGTTCATTAGACTACACCACACTTGGAGGAGAAGAGAACACCACCTCATGAACATTCAAGTAGGCATTTCTCATTTCAACAATAGAATGGGTAGTCAAATTAATGCTCAAAATTCAAGGTATGCAAAAAAAAATTAGAGATAATGGTTCGCTAAAGTAAACACACATAAAAATTGGAAACAAAGCGACACATGTTGATAAATTGGTTTTAGATTTTACTAAAAAATCTAGAGATAGAAAATATTCAATTGGCACTATCACTTATACACAAGCATCAAGCAAAAACCCCTATTGAGCATTTCTTTTATTAAACCTATATATTTTGAATGTTATGTGCAATAATGCTTTCTTTGGTTTAGAATTTATAATGATTAGTTTATTTAACTACACTTATAATGAACTACACTTATAATGATTGATTTATTTAATTACATTTTTAAGATAATAAAACTTATAAATTTATAAATAACATTTTTGAAATTTATTTTTTTAAATAATTTTTAATAAATTTAATTTAATTTATATTAATATATTATACAATTATAAAAATAACAGATTTGATAATATAAAATAAAATACAAATATAAATTCTAATAATAAATATATGTATGTTCAATTTATATTTTGTATTCACCCTTTACATCTTAAAAATTATGTAGCTCTTTATGATAATTTCTAAAAAAATTGTAACCCTACAAGCATATAATTATTTAAAGCTTAATGAAGAACTAGGTCTTTGTGTTTCGAATGGTGTCGCCATATGGGTATATTTCTCTTTGTCTATGGGATAAGCTCAATTAAGAAAACAAAGCTTAAACTTTGGATTGCGAGGAGCTTGATTCAACTCCTCCCTAACAATGGCACCAAAAATGTTGCCTCAAAATATAGCAACCCTTCTGTGAGGCCTTACAAGGCAAAGGTCAGACCTTGTTGCAACAATAAGGAAGATTGTCATTATCACCTCAACAATCTTCTTTTTGCTTTTTAGTGGAATTGCATCACAAGGGAGGCTTCCCAATGATCACCTAAAGGGTATTCTAGGTTATATGGCTCAAGGTAATATATAAATATAGGCTAGGTAAAGGCACACCTTAATGGAACAAGACACATTTTTTTTGTATAACAACAGTGCATCATGTACCAAACCCTAAAAGAGGAACATGTGATGTAGGGTTTCAAGATGTATATCAACAAAGGAATTACCAGTTATACATGCACCTAAGAAAAAGGGATTTACAAATGATATAATCAACAAAGGAGAAAGAAAACCCTCAAAATTAAGCCTTAAGTTGAAGTCCTAAAAAAAGAGCTAGTGTTAGGTTTTCTGAGGGCACAAATTACTTCAAGAGGATGATATTGACCCTTTTAGGGAAAATTTAACCATGCAAAAACCTAGATTTTGATTAAGGTTTCAACAAGGTTAAACCCAAGCCTATTTAGCTCCAATGTTCATCCAAGATTGCTCTAATTAAATTCGTCCCTACAAAATAGCCCTAGTGGCTTGCCTTGAAGGACTTAGAAAAAAATGAAGGAAAAAAATAGTGAAGTTTTTGTAGTTTTTGACCAACACTAAGGGTACCAGTATCTATCTCTATTGGGTGATGGAGTCTTTAGGGATAAATTTAAGAAAAATGAATTAATGCTCATAGCAAAGGGGGAAACCTTATTTTCATTTGTACAAACCTTAGATATATTCTTTGTGAGGGGAGAAACTAAGTAGGGGAAGTTCTCTAGGAAGTCCCTTATGGATATTAAGGAAGATCAAGTCAACATGCAACAATAAGCTGAGATTTTCCATAAATAATATGCATTTATACATGGAATAAGAAAAACCATAACATTAATTAATCACATGAAAAAAATTAAGAAAATTGCAATTAAACTTAAAATTCTTCCATGAAATAGCCTTCTTTCAAACCCAAAAGGCATCTGCACGACAAAGATCAATCTCCAATAAAAATAGCTCCAAAAAGATCACATATACACAAGTAGTGAGTTAACACAAGGCTAAGTCAAGCTCTTTAAAGGAAGTCGAAATTGATGAGTGATGATGAAAAGATACAAAGGAGTGATCCTCTATTTATATGAGATCAATCACTCTCAATAATCAGCCTAAAAGCCCTTGTGACAAATTTAATTTTGAGTGTACATGAAGAAAATGGGTTACAAGCCAACCCCATAGCTCAATACAATAAAAATAAGCCACTAAAAGCTCACACGTATTAGTCAAACCCAGCATGATGTCGTGCCCTTTTACGGAAAATAAATCTCCAAAAATGTATGGAATGGGCAAGATGCATCTCCAATCATCATAATCAACTCAATTATTGAGGGAAACCTTCAAGTCATGCCTTCAAATGCCTCCATGTATCAAAACTCTGCTTTAGGTGCCCTGCATCATCTCCAAGGGGGGCATGAAGATGATGTGGCATAATCTCTCTCAAGCATTGGGGCTCTAAGAAGTAGCACAAGCCCTCCCTTGTCATCTTGGGGATGGCCATCATCATCTGGGCTCTAAATCAAGCTATGCATATTAATCAATGTCAATTCCAGCCTAGGGACATGCTAGGTCTGCCTAGTACATCATCAAGAATCTCCAACACTAAGCAAAGTGAGCCCAACATTTTAGCATCTAGGAGTGCTCTAAGGTGTCAATCAACTGTTGGAATAATCAAAATGTCTAATGCTCTACTATGGGGGGGCAACACTATGTTTGCAAGGTCATCGTTGCACTCCAAAAGTGTAGTATGACCTGGGCATCATCTGGAGTGAAAGCATGGAATATTTGTTTCAATGCCTACACTGGACCACCTAGAAAAATCATCTCAAACTCAAGTGTAAGTTACCATTCATTAGAGACAATGACCACAGATGCATCATAGTGGACCATACTTAATTGTTAAGGGCATAATGATACTTCGAACTGGGATCAACTTCAAATATCTAACTATACCAAGTCCCATAAAAGTATTCCCTGCCATTTTAGGAGTGGTTAGATGGTCAACCTTATTAGGTGCATCCAACCCCTAAGGGGACGTTACATGTCCAATGTCAACCCTTCAATTCACAAGTGTTCATGATAGTGGTGGCAACAAAGGGGAAAGGTTTCGTGGCTACGTGCCATGGTCATAGGACCAAATAATGGAGGTCCATCATCCTAAGTGTATAGATGTATGTAGGGAGCAATCATGGAGGCATGAGTTACTTTTTCCACCCCTCTAGTGTGTCTTTTACTTCTTTTTTTATAAGGATTTGACAAGGAGTATAACTTATGTGTTGAAGCCTACTTTTAATGATGTAGCATTGATTTACCCCTTAATGAGGGGTTGGCTTATTGCTCATCAGGGTTGGGACATGCAAGGGTTCCTATATTATGTGATGGAGCATCTAGTGCCTGTTGAATTTGTAACTATGGTCAGACATCATAATGTATTTGGTCACTTGATGTACTTGTATTTATTATTGTAGAGCATATTTTAAATACTAGAGTCAAAAGAAAATTTTATTTTATTGAAAGTCTCATTGTGTCTTTAAAAAAAATAGAATTTTTGAATTTTTAAATTGTAATTTTTGGTTCCAAAAGAATTCAAGTTGGCCTCCCTCCAACCCAAGTTGGCCCAAGCAAAAGACACACCCATTCGGCCAAGACAGATCACTATATAAAGGAAATTTTACCTCCTCCACAAGGGAAATTTGCATCTCTCACACAAGTCATTTTCTAGGTAAGCAAGAGAAGGACAAGAAGGACGCATGGAACGAAGAAGACAAATTCTCTCTCTTTCTCTCAATTGCAATTCACATGTGTAGATAGACTCTCTTCTTTTTGGTTTGCATTTTTTCTAGACATTCTGTTGCAGGGGACCAAAATTTTGGGCAGTTGCAAGGGCCAAATTTATGGGGCGATTGGCAGTTGGAGGAGGGCCGAAATTCTAGGTCAAGACAAGTAGAGTGAAATTCTGGATCAAATTGGGAGGCTTGACTTGGAGGGGAAGACCAGGTTTGACCATAGGTCTAGATGCCTCTCTTGTTGAACAGAAGAATTTCTCTATTGAAAAGGTTGTTGGGTTTTCCCCTTAGTGTGTTTTCCCTTGGTAAATCTTGCTTCGTCTTTGTGCATTGTGATCTCTATTGTTCTATTGTTTTTTATGGTTGAATTTCTAAAGTATAATTACTTAATGATATAATGGAATAAAAGAAAAGGAAGATCTACATCAAAAGTAATTATCAATTTTTCAGAAATACTATGCTAATTTCTATTGCACTTAGAAAATCAACATGGTATCAGAGCTTTGGTGAAGAAAGGAACTTTGAGATCACTTCTAAAAAAACCTCTAATTTGAGATCATCATTATTGAAGTCCTTGATTCGCATACATGGCCTCCTTTATGAAATCTGAAAATAAGTTTGAAGGAGCCTCAAACTTTAGGGCTTGGAAACTTAGAGTTGACATTATTCTTGCAAAGAACAAGGTATTGGATATTGTAACAGGGAAAGTTGCGGAACCAACAAATGTTGTAGGAAAAGAGAAATTTAAGGAAGATGACCTCAATGCCATGAGCATCATTGTGGACTCCATTAGAGATCATCTTATCCCCTACATTGCAAATTGGATACTTCTAAGAAGATGTATGATGCCCTAACAAATCTCTATACTATCAAGAATGCTGGTCAATCCATGAGTTTGAAGAATGAACTTCGTGGTGTGATGATGAAAAATGATGACACAGTTGCTTCATATTTTGTAAGGATTTCTCAAATAAAGGATCAAATTGTAGTGATTGGAGAAACTATTCCTGATAGTGAACTTGTGACTACAAAACTCAATGGTCTCCCTAGATCATGGTATGCATTTGCAGCAGGTATAAGCGGAAAGAAGGAAACACCTACATTTGAAGAATTGTGGGCCTTTTGTGCTAAAGAATAATCAAGAATTATATCGAGAGATAGGAAGCCAGAAGCTTCTCAAGCATTAGTAGCTCACTTCAAAAATAAAGGAAAGAAGAAGGGTGGCTCTCAACACAAGAAGTCAAAGAAGAAGGACATGCCAAAGTTTCAATGCTATGGTTGTCAAAAATTTAGGCATTACAAAAAGGAAAAATAAGAGAAAGGGAAAACAACATGCTTCCACAACTAATGTTGAAGAGGAACACCCAAGAAGCCTAAAGGTAACAAATATTTCTTTTATTTCTCCGCTCTAACTAGTTCCATTGCAAATGTTGATGACGTATGGTTGGTAGATAGTGTCACATCAAGGCAATGACCATAAAGTGTGGAAATCCTTCTAGCATAACAAAAAAGAGGTTGTCCCAAAGAATTGAGCTTCGAGACAATCACAATTATGCAGTCAAAGGAGTTGGAAAGGCATCCATAGAGATGGAATATGGTAAGGACATGCATCTCAACAATGTTTTATATGTACCAGGTTTGAAAAAGAATCTTGTCTCTATTTCATGTTTAGAAAATAAAGGAGATAGAGTAAATTTTGTGGATGGAAAAATACTTGTATGGTTGAAGGGGTCTACTATACATGATGCTAGAGTTATTAGGATTCGTGAAGGAAGATTGTATAGGCTTGTGAGTCAACTAGCTCAAGCCCTTGTTCATGATGAAACCAATCCAAGTGAGCTATGTCATAGAAGGTATGGACATTGTCATTATAGAGAATTACCAAAATTAAATCAAATAGTTCCAGGTGTCCCTTAACTACAAATAGATTGTGAAGGTGTTTGTAAAGGTTGTCCTCTTGGGAAAAACATCAAGAAACCATTTCCAAGCAGTGACAACAGATCTAAAGAAGTCTTGGATTTGATACACTCTGATGTGTGTGGACCAAAGTTTGTGAGATCACTTGGAGTTTCATTGTACTATGTGACATTTATTGATGATTTATCCTGCAAGACATCGATTTATCTTTTGAAGACTAAGGATGAAGTCTTCACAAGGTTTCATGAATTCAAAGCTAAAGTGGATAACTTGATAGGTAAAAAGAACAAGACTCTAAGATGCTTGTAGCTTTCTGTAAGAAAGTTGGGTTTAAGAGGGAGCTTATTGTTCCCTACAATCCACAACAGAATGGTGTAGCAGAACAAAAGAACGAGTCCATTGAATAATCTGTCAAGGCAATGATGCATGACCAAGGTTTGCCATTGTTCTTATGGGAGAAGAATCGTTGATAGTCGTATATATTCAAAATAGAAGTCCTCATCATATTTTGGAAGGCATGACTCTTGAAGAAGCATTCTTTAGAATGAATCCAAAGGTTGGGCACATGAAAATATTTGGTTGTCCTGCCTATATCCATGTTCCTAAGGATAAGAGGGACAAGCTTGAGCCTTCATGGAAGAAAGGCATATTTGTTGGTTACAATGAATAATCTAAAGCCTATAGAGTCTACATTTCAAAACAACGACAAATCGAGATCAGACAAGATGTCACTTTTTATGAGAAAGTGGCCTATCGAAAGTCCAAGGAAGTTTCAATGGACTCTATTAATAAAGTAAAACATGAGGACAAGCATTCAAGTTCTACAAAAGGTCTTGTTGAGCCAGAAGGGCGTCATGAACCAGTGGAACCAGATATTGTTCCAAAGATAAGAAAAAGATCAACATGGTTTAAATCTACTTTGGAAGAAGTAGAAGGACATGCAACTCCTGATGGCACATCCAAAGAAATTAAGAAACCTAAGAGGTTCTATAGCTATGCAACTCTCATGACTAACATGATTGGTGTAGAACCTTCCACTTATGAAGAAGCAACCAACCAGTAGGGGTGGAAGGAAGATATGAATGAAGAATGGAGTTTCCTATCTAGGGTGCTAGACTAGGCTATATTTATTATCGACCAGGGTGCGTAGACTTAGAGGCGTGCGCCTAAAGTATATAGACATAAAGGATCGTTATCTAAGTCTAATCTACCTAGTTACAACGCTGTCATTCAATTCATTATCAAACTGAGATGCTATGTATCACTATAAACCAAGATTCAATTCATTTAACAAACCAAAACACTGTGTATCACTGTAAACCAAGATTTTAGTCCCCTTACAGAGACATCATGCATAAAACCTCTGTTCAGCGAATACTCAACATTCATTAACAGTCATGCAAGATAAAAATATATGGAAAGCATAGCATAAGAGTTCATGACATTGCTCTACAAGATAACAAGGGATCGAATCCCTTACAGGATATGATTCACGATCCAGATGATAATCTATTCAAGCGCATTCATAAACATAGATCACACGCATATTGTAAACATAAATCAATTTGAATCACTGCGCATATTAATACCCTAACTGTAAATGAAATAAAACAGCAGTATACCACGTTACGCAGGTCCCGTCTGCGTTCCAGGTATACTAAACTGTGATCCAACGTTTACCAAATCAACACAGCGAAATCGTGACTGTAATGCAAGTCTTTGATATTAAAATCGAAACTCTGTTTTTGAAACAACGATAATGATAATGATTATCCAACCGGTTCAGAACTATGTTTACATATGGTTTTACATCCCTTGAAAACGGATGTACATTCATGAGCAGGCTGTTGCCGCTTTTACCACATCACGATTTTTGAAAATGTTTCTATCCTAACTGATTTAAAAAGGAAACAAAACTTAAATCGATTTGGAATGCGTGTTGTTGCTGCCTTTATCGCCAACATGCCATAGTTGACCTTTGTTGACCGCGCATGTAGGAGGGTTGATTCTGTTGCGGGATAGGTGTTTGTCCATGCTTGGACATTCCGCTTTTCATCCCTACCCTTCGCTCTAGCCTAGCTGTCATGCCACATGTCAAACAATAAACCAATTACAGGATGTTGGAACTTCCTGTAGTCATTTTGCCAAAAATTCCTAATTCATTAACATAAAACCCTTA
>APFE031718196.1:1418-15186 GCA_000404065.3 Pinus taeda | reverse complement strand
TGTGGGTGGTTTTGGCGCTGCCATGGCATGGGTACATTCCATGAATTCTGTGCATACATTTGATCATTTACAGGAAATTGCAAATTTTGATTTGGGAACATACCTTGAGGTGCTGGCCTTGGCTGCCATGGTCTCTTCGTACCCATGTAATACACATTTTCCATCTCTGCATTGGCTGCCATATTACAGTTCTGCAAAACCTTAACTTTAGGACAGTTAAATATATCATGATGTTCAGTACATAAAGCACAAACTTGGATGTTTTCTAGTGGACAGTCCTTTAATGCATGTTTCTTCCGGCACTTTGGGCAGAAAATAGCCATTATTTGATCTTCAACTTCTTGTTTATTTTTAGCTTTTAGAGTGTCAATTTGGTTCCCTATCGTGCTTAACAGATCTGTTTTAAACTCTTCTAACAGATTCCCTATCTCAACCCTTGTGACACTTGCTGAAGCAGACTTTGTGACTTTGGATGACAGGGTTCTTTTCCCCATTTTAGCTTTACTCCTTGAATACTTTTCGCATAAGTCAGCGATTTCTTCAAAGGGTAAAACAGAAATGTCACCTTTGCCCATCAGGTTAAGGTCATCCATGTATTCCTCTCGGATGCCTTTCAAGAATATTGTGCGGATCAGATCAAGAGGCATAGTTCGGTGTTTGGATTTTTGTAAGTTGTAGACAAACCGTTCTAAGTATTCTTCTAAGGTTTCATCCTCCTGTTGGCTCATTCTAAAGATATCATCTTTAGAATCTCTGGATCTACAGTAAGGTTGATATTTCCTTAGAAATACTCTTCTCATGCCATCCCAATCAGTTATAGTATGCTCACCAAGCCTCATGAACCATCTTAAGGCTGATGCCTTTAATGTCGCTAGAAAAAGTCTAAGCCTATGGGCATCATCAGTATAGCCATATGTTCGACATACAATGTCGAACTTGAACAAGAATGAGTCCAGATCTTCTGAAGCCATACCATAAAAGTTAGGTAGCACTGATGGAGGTATGTTCTTCATTTTGATCTCATCACCTTCTTGTGGTTCATGTATAGGAAAAGGAAAAGTTGACTCTTCTTCGTCTCTATGTCCTTGATGTGGTACTGATCCATCTCCTTCCTCAGCCATGTTAATAGGTTTCTCTGTGTCAGAGTCACTTGTTTCAAAGAGGAGATTAAAGAAAGATTGTTCAGTCACTGTGCTACTTTCTCCTTGTGTGGAAGACCTAGGAAAGTCCTTCTTTTGCGATTTATGTGTTAATAAAGTTTGCCTTTCGATGAGAGTAAGTCTCTGTCCTGATTTTTGTTTATCCTCTAATGTTTGTATAATGTCCTCCTTAGCTAGTGTTGAATTCCTTAAAGAGTCTGCTCCTGATGATGATGGGTTAGTTTTTGAATGGCGGGGGGTCTTTATGAATCTACCCTGACTGTCTCTAAATCTAGGCATAAATGAACATGATTTTAACTGTGTTTTTGTTTATTTTTGTTTGTTGATTTTTTTTTTAATCCTTTAAGTACGCCTCCCCGGCAACGGCGCCAAAATGTAGTGTCCTATCTAGGGTGCTAGACTACTATCTAGGGTGCTAGACTAGGCCATATTTATTATCGACCAGGGTGCGTAGACTTAGAGGCGTGCGCCTAAAGTATATAGACATAAAGGATCGTTATCTAAGTCTAATCTACCTAGTTACAACGATGTCATTCAATTCATTATCAAACTGAGATGCTATGTATCACTATAAACCAAGATTCAATTCATTTAACAAACCAAAACGTTGTGTATCACTGTAAACCAAGATTTTAGTCCCCTTACAGAGACATCATGCATAAAACCTCTGTTCAGCGAATACTCAACATTCATTAACAGTCATGCAAGATAAAAATATATGGAAAGCATAGCATAAGAGTTCATGACATTGCTCTACAAGATAACAAGGGATCGAATCCCTTACAGGATATGATTCACGATCCAGGTGATAATCTATTCAAGCACATTCATAAACATAGATCACACGCATATTGTAAACATAAATCAATTTGAATCACTGCGCACATTAATACCCTAACTGTAAATGAAATAAAACAGCAGTATACCACGTTATGCAGGGCCCGTCCGCGTTCCAGGTATACTGAACTGTGATCCAACGTTTACCAAATCAACACAGCGAAATCGTGACTGTAATGCAAGTCTTTGATATTAAAATCGAAACTCTGTTTTTGAAACAACGATAATGATAATGATTATCCAACCGGTTCAGAACTAAGTTTACATATGGTTTTACATCCCTTGAAAACGGATGTACATTCATGAGCAGGCTATTGCCGCTTTTACCACATCATGATTTTTGAAATTGTTTCTATCCTAACTGATTTAAAAAGGAAACAAAACTTAAATCGATTTGAAATGCGTGCTATTGCTGCCTTTGTCACCAACATGCCATAGTTGACCTTCGTTGACCGCGCATGTAGGAGGGTTGATTCTGCTGCGGGATAGGTGTTCGTCCATGCTTGGACATTCCGCTTTTCATCCCTACCCTTCGCTCTAGCCTAGCTGTCATGCCACATGTCAAACAATAAACCAATTATAGGATGTTGGAACTTCCTGTAGTCATTTTGCCAAAAATTCCTAATTCATTAACATAAAACCCTTAAATCAATTTCAATGCAATTTAATAACTATAAGACTATTAACTAATCAATTTCCAAGGGATCTGAGAGATAAATGATGAAAAGAGGTAGGCAAATGTCATGTTTTGGGAGGGAAAAAGGGGTCATGGAATGGTACCAACAAAGAATATCAATCGATCATGAAAAATGATGTATGGGAGATTATGCCAAGGCCGAAATGGAAGTCAGTGGTGACTTGCAAGTGGATATATGATCTTAAATAAAATAAAAATGGAGGTTTCATGTAAAGTTTTGCAAGCTAGTTTATGTCTTTTAGGCAATGAATCGTGATTGCAAAAGCACACAAACTAAGTTAAATTTTGCAGATTTTTAACAGTTAAAATGGGCAATAAGCAGCATCAAAACATAACAAATTGATGAAGAAGTTCACCCCTCCTAAGCTATGTCTCTGGGTCAACCTTCCAATGGTGACCCTTTATATTATATGCTCAGAGGTTCAAATACATCAACACACAATGCTCAAATTCCAAAAATATCATTGCCACTATGTCCAGAATGCCCAAAAACCCTTGTACATGCTTTGCTCGGCTCAAAAAAGCTAAAAAATGTCCAAGTTAGGCCTCTTTCTCCATTTTGCCTGCAAAACACTCTACAAAATTGTTTGCATTGCAAAACTGGCAATAATTTGGCTCGGTGGTGGATTGGTAAGGCGTAGACTTACCAACCTACGAGTCTCGATTCGACCCACGAAATCAGGGATGTTGGGTGCATTTTGTTGAATCATTAAATAAGTATCTTTAATGGTTGAGCCCTCCGCCCCTTTTTCTCCACTTTGGTTGGTTTTATGTTAACACCGATGACCGAGGGGCACAAGCCATACACTACGCGCCTCCCTGGCCCCACTCCCAGTCTCGCGCGATTGATATGACCATGTCTGGGGCGCAGGGAAGGTACAACGTGCCCCACCCCTCTAAGACCTCTATTGGTGGTCGCATGACTGATGATGTGGCCTCGGGCCATTATGCTTGGCGCTTAATCATTCGCTTTAACCTCCCAACACATTCACCTTCAGTTTCGGAGTTACCACATGACTTGGGGCTAGGTCAATTGAGCCCCCCCCCCCCACCCAACCACCGAACAACATGACTTTAAATAAAAATCTGTCACCCATATATAACAAGGAACATTGGTGGCGCAATAGTAGAGCGATCGATTAGTTCATGGGAGGTCAGCAGTTCAAAATCTGCGAAGTGTTGGTTGATTGACCTAACCAATTTTTACCTCATTCGGAGTGCCTCGTGGTGCCCTGGGATTGGGCCACGTGTCACTCCATGATTGGCCCATACCAAAACACCTTCAACCAATAAGAGCGTGTCAATTGTCCATGTACGACTGAGACACATGTCAGGTTTGGATTGGCTCCATATTGCTTGATCATCCTGCTGATGTCAACGTACAGAATGCTATGTGGCATCACACTGCACAGTCAATCTTGCAAGTTGACTTTTTTAATGTTTGCCAAAAACTTCAGAATGTGACAGCTTCCTCATACGATGTCGAATTAAGGTTATTCAAACATCATTGGAATCAGAACGACAAGATCTACAATTTGGTGCCAGTTTTGAGAGAATTGGAACACTTTCTTTTTTGAGCATATTTTTGATCCCCTAGATTATTCCTCCCCATTGGAAGCTTTTGGACCACCAACAATTTGTTTTTACTCAACAAGTAAGTGAGGGTACAACTCCCTCACTTTTCCGATCTCTATCCACCTTGCTTTACTTGAATTGGTACTTTTTAACCCCACTCAAAGATACTCCACATTGCCTTTGCGTGAAGTTCTTATCCTCTTGTCAAGAATTGACTCTTCCTGCAACTCATTTAAATATTCATGAGAAAAATATTATATATATGGAATCTGAACATTCTCTTCTTGATCATTGATCATAAGAGCCTCATACAATCTCAAGTTTTCCACATTCACAACAGAATAAATTTGCATGTAAGGTGGAAAATCTAATTGGAAAGTGTTGTTACCAATCTTCTCCAATATTTTGAAAGGACCATATCTTATTGGCTTGACCTGTTTACCATCACCTTGTAGTCTTTCCTTGTTGATGTACAACCAAACTTGATCTTCCACTTGGAAATCATGATCAACCTGATGCTTATCGTGTCTTGCTTTGTACTTGGCTTTCCTTTTCTCCACCTGTTCTTATACCCTTTGATGCACTACCTGAATTTTTTCAATGAAATGCTTGGCTTTGTCCACATCAATATGTCTATCCACTGCAATATCTTTACCAAAGATGAAATCCAAAGGAAACTTTGGCAAATAACCCAAACAAGTTTCAAATGGAGATACTTGTGTAGATGAATGCTTAGCACAATTGTAGGCATGTTGGATGTAATGCAAATGTTCATCCCAAAGTTTAGGATGCATACCACAATATCCTCAAAGGAGATGTACTATTGTTATATCCACTACTTTTGTCTGGTTGTAAGTTTGTGGATGGAATGTTGTGCTCTTTTTCAACTTTGTGTTCATGAGTTCCCATAAACTTTACCAAAACTTCTCGATAAGAAATAATCAAAGTAGGTAACCCAAGATGAACCCATACATTTTGGAAGAACATCTTTTCGACTTGTTCAGTTGTAACTTGTTCTTACATGGCATCAACACACACATTTTACTGAAATGATCCACTACAACATATAAATAATCATGACATTTCCTAGACTTTGGTAATCCCCCTACAAAAGCCATAGAGATACTTTCCCAAGGATGAGAAGGGATAGGAATTGGAGTATGCAAACCCAATTTCCTATTGCTTGGTTTGCTAGTAGCACACATACAACATCCTTTTACATATCTTGATATAGTTTCATTAATGCAAGGCCAATAACAATACCTTTGTATTTGAGCAACTGTTTTGCCTACACCAAAGTGGCAAGCAATAAGAGAAGTGTGGGATTCCCTTATGACATTGATTCTTTCACCCTATGGAACACATAACTTGCTAAGATGATACAACAACTTGTTATGAGCATGATAATCCAACTCTTCAACATGATTGCCTTGACTCAAAGTTGCATAATTATCTTTAAAATCTTCATCATGAGCATATTGTTCAATATAGCTTTCATGCATGACTGTGTTGTGCTTAAAAATAACAGATGCATTAACAATAGGCCTTGATAACATAGTTGCAACTTTGTTGTATATACCTGTCTTATACCTAATTACCAAATGAAATTGTTGTAGGAATCCTACCCATCTAAAATGTCTAGCCTATTGTAGCTTGCTTTGCAATTGTAAATATGCAAAGGTTGATGGTCAATGTGCATAATCATTTCTTTACACATCAAATAATGCTTCCATTTCTTCATGTTTTGTACCAAAGCATACAACTCTTTATCATAAGCTATATAGTTAATTATTGCATTGGTAAAGGTTTCATAACGATAACATATTGGGTTACCATGCTGCGTCAAAAATGCTCCCATAGCATATTTGTTTGCATTGGTTTGAATTTCAAATGGCTACTTAAGATCTAGAAGTGCTAGAACTGGTGTTGTACTGATTTTGTCTTTCAAAGTATCAAAGGCTTTCTGTTGCTTGCCTCCCCACTGAAAGACTTGCTTCACACTTGTCAAAGTATGTAATGGTGTTGCAATGAATGAGAAGTTAGTGATAAATTTTCTCCAATATTGGGCTACTCCGAAAAGGCTCCTAACTTTTGTTACATTTTTGTTCACAATAACATCAAGTTTGTAGGAATCAATCTTCAATTCACCCCCTCCTACAATATGATCCAAATAAACCAAAAAAGTTTTCCTAAATTCACATTTAGACATCTTCAAATACAACTTTTCATTTTTCAAGACATCTAGAACTCGCTTCACATGCTCTTCACGAGTCTTACTGAAAATCAGAATATCATCTAAGTAGGCTATGACAAAATCATCAAGGAATGGTCACAATACATCATTCATAACTCTCATGAATGTGGAAAGTGCATTGCAAAGCCCAAACGACATAACTAACCATTCAAACAACCCTTGTTTTGTCTTGAAAAAAGTTTTCCAAATATCATCTTTAGCAATCCTTATCTAATCATAACCGCCTCTCAAATCTAACTTAGTAAAATAAACATTTTCCTTTAACTAATCTAGCAACATTAATGTGAAGAAAAGGATAGTGATTTTTTACTGTGATCTTGTTCAAAGCTCAGAAATCCATGCACATGCGCAAGGTACCATCTTTCTTTGTAACCAAAGCAATAAGAGGCCCACAAGGAGATGTACTAGCCCTGATGACCCCTTTGTCAAGCAACTCTTGAATTTGCTTCTTAATTTTTGCATTCTCCAAAATTGACATTCTATACATGCTAATATTTGGAAGTGGTGCATCCTGCTGCAATTGAATCTCATGTTGGATTCCTCTTTTTGGAGGCAACCCTTCAGGTTCCTGAAACATCTTGTCATAAGTGTTAACAACTTCAATCAATTCATGCTTGAGTTTAGTATCACATCCCGTGAAAGCTTCAAATTCAACAGTATATTTAGCTTTAATCATCAACAACACAAAATTCTTACTAGTATTCACAAAATTTTTCATTTGACCAACACTAACAAAAGATAAGTTCATCTTCTTGCTATTGCTCTAACAATATACTCAACTCCATCTTTAAAAATATGATATTTGTTCTCATGATGAAAGAATATGACTTTTCAGTTGTACAAGTATGGACTCCCTAAAACAATCCCACAAATATCAAGTGGTACACTCTACCTCATCTACAAAATTAGTAGTGATGGCAAATTTGAGTTTACATTTTCTTGTCACTTGTAATTTGGCATCATCACATACCCAACCCAATGGGTATGGTTTTGCATCAAGTATAGTTTCTAAATTAAGTTTCTTGACAATTGCTTCAGAGATAAGATTGACTTGAGATCCACTATCAAATAATGTGTCAACCTTTGCATGTTTTGTAATGACCTTGATATGGAAAAGCTCACTTCTTTCTTTATCATTTTGAGATTCATTAAGCTTACTAGAAGAACTAGTACTTGCATTAGAAGCTATACCTTTCCCATGACTGTGATTTTGGTTTCATCACCTGAATCGAATCATAGATCCTGTTGAGTTGTAGCAATAGTCTTTTGTTTCCCCTTGTTATTGAACTTCTTTGGTCTCAATTCTGGATGTAATTTGCAACAATGGTCTTCATCATGACCATCTTTTGAACAATGTTTATAGGTAAGTTTCTCTTCCTCTTTCTTAATAGTAGCATTCTTCTTCCCTTTGCCTTTAAATTTCCCTTTCCTTTGTCTCCAAATTAAAAGGTTTATCACAGGCCTTTTGAGGAACATTCTTGCCTCTTGATTCTAAATCAGTTGTTTGAACACATACTTCATCTAAATTGGTGGGATTAAACATAAGTATAGTATGTCTCAAATAACTATGTAATCCACCTATATATTTAAAGAGAGTATTTTCTGAAGTCAAATCAACACCCAAGATTAAAGCTCTTCTTCTAAATTCTTGTGTGTAACTTTGGACATTCTGACCTTTAGTTTGTCTAAAAATTATCCAAACCATAATTGGTTTTTGTATGTAAGCTAATGGATAAAATCGTTTTCTTAATGCAACTATAAAATCATTCCAAGAAGAGATAATGTTGCCACTTTTCTTCAAATCTTCTTGAGTAGTGGCCTCCCACTAGATGAGAGTTGTACCTTCCAAGTGAAGAGAAGCAAGTTGAATCTTTGTGACATCATCATCAATCTTTTGAACCCTGAAATAGACTTCAATTTAACAAACCCAATTATCCAAATTCTCAACATTTACTTCCCCATTGTACATAGGCAATTCAAACTTGACATCAAGCTGAATCAAAGGAGACTTAGCATGTCTGTTTGGAGATGGAGGAGGAGCAGGTCTATGAGATGAAGGAGGTGAGGATGGAGGTGTAGATGGAGGTGAAGGAGGAGGTGGAGGTGGAGGTTTTCTCCCATCACCACCATTACCTTTTGGTTGATTGGAAGTTTCTCCTTGCAACCTTGTTGTCCTTTCATTGTACACTTTCACCATCTCAGACATATCATAGATGACCTTTCTAAAATCTCTCTCATCCTTAGGCATTAGTTCTTGTCCTTCTTCATGTACCATGACTTGTGGTGCTTGTGGCCTCCTTGAGCCAATTTGAGGGTTTGGTTCTTCAAGTAATCATTCTCCTCTTCTCAATTTAGACCTTGTAAACATTAAAAAAAAACCACTTGCAAATTTTGTCAAACCTTCGCAAAAACCATGATTTGATACCAAACTCCTCTGAATCTAAAAATAAAAAATAAAAAAAAAATGAAGCTTTCATGTAAAGTTTTGCAAGCTAGTTTATGTCTTTTAGGCAATGGATCGTGATTGCAAAAGCACACAAACTAAGTTAAATTTTGCAGATTTTTAACAGTGAAAATGGACAATAAGCAACATCAAAACACAATAAATTGATGATAGAGTTCACCCCTCCTAGGCTACGTCTCTGTGTCCATCTTCAGTGGTGGCCCTATATGCTCAAATGTTTAAAAACACCAACATACAATGCTCAAATTGCAAAAATAACATTGCCATTACGTCCAAAATGCCCAAAAATCCTATATAAGCTCTTCTTGGGCTCAAAAAGGCTGAAAAATGGCCAAGTTAGACCTCTTTCTCCATTATGCCTACAAAACGCTCTACAAAACTGTCTGCACTGCAAAGTGGCAACAATCTAGCTCAATGGTAGATTAGTAAGGTGTAGAGTTGGCAACCTGCAGGTCTCAAGTTCGACCCATGAAATCGGGCACGTTGGGTGCATTTTGTTGAATCATTAAATAAGTTTTTTAATGGTCGAGCCCTTTGCCCATTTTTCTTCGCTCCTCTGGTCGGTCGTATGGTAAAACCGATGACTAAGGGGCACAGACCATAGGCCACGCACCTCCCTGGTCCCATTACTAGTCTCGTGCGATTGATATGACTATGTTTGGGGCATGGGCAAGGTGCCACGCACCTCGCCCCTTCAAAACCTCTACCAATGGTCGCGTGACTTGTGATTTGGCCTAGGGCTATTAGCCTTGGCGCTTAACTGTTTGCTTTAACCTCCCGACACGTTCGCCTTCGATTTAGAGTTATCACATGACTTGGGGCTGGGCTGGTCGGGCGCACCCGCCGGCTCGGCCCTCCCCTCAACCATCGAATAACATGACTTTAAATAAAAGTTTGCCACCCGTATATAACAAGAAACATTGGTGGTGCAATGGTAGAGCGGTCAGTTAGTTCATGGGAGGTCTGCAGTTCAAAACCCATAGAGTGTTGGTCAATTGACCTAACCAATTTTGGCCTCATCCAGAGTGCCACATGGTGCCTTGGGATTGGGCCATGGGTCACTCAATGATTGGTCCATACCAAAACACCTTCAACCAATAAGAGTGCGCCAATTATCCATGTACGACTCGGCCACATGTCAAGTTTTGATTAGCTCCTTACTGCTTAGCCATCCTGCTGACGTCAACAACACGTCAGTGTACAAACTTCCACGTGGCATCAATACACTGCACAGTCAACCCTGGAAGTTGACTTTTTCATTACTTGCCAAAAACTTCAAAACGTGATAACTTCCTCATACGATGTCAAATTGAGGCTATTAAGGCATCCTTGGAATCAAAATGACGAGATCTATGATTTGGCACCGATTTCAAGAGAATTTGAGCAATTTCATTTTTGAGCATATTTTTGATCCCTTGGATCAATATATAAGATTAAGCAAGTTGACAATGGAAGTATTGATAAAGACAAGGCAAGGTTCGTGGTAAAGGGCTCTCCCATAAATAAGGAGAAGATTACGATGAGACCTTTGCTCCAACTGTCAAGTACATGTCCGTTAGATCCATCATCGCTCTTGTTGCTTCGATGGGATCGAATTTATATCAGATGGATGTGAAGACTACTTTCCTCAATGGTGTGATTGAGGAAGAGGTGCACATTGAGCAACCTCAAGGCTTTGAGGTGCATGGAAAGGAATCTCATGTCTACAGGTTGAATAAGGCCTTGTATGGACTCAAGCAAGCTCCACGAGCTTGCTATGCTCGTATCAACAACTCTATGACGAGATTGGGATTTACCAAGAGCGATGTTAATCCAAACCTTTATTTTAAGGTTGTAAAGAATGCACTTGTGGTCCTATTACTTTATTTTGATGACTTGTTTTTGACAGGTGCTTAGCCTATTATTATCCAATGCAAGAAGCAATTGGCTTTTGAATTTGACATGAAGGACCTTGGGTTGATGCATTACAACTTAGGACTAGAATTATGGCAGAACCCTAGCAAAGTCTGTTGGAAAACATTAATTCCAACCGCCTACAATAAATGCAGTAGCTAGCCTCTTCTAGAGAGTTCGGCTGATGTCTCGAGAAATAGATAGCTTCCTGGAGAAGCCACCAACTCCAGAAACTTCTCTTTTGTATATAAAAACCTCTTCAGTAATCGAATGAAGTTAGAGTTCCGAGTTTTGTGTTTAGTATACTATTGGGTTATCTATTTTGGTATCAAAGTTGAGGGTTTCAGTGTTGTGGAGTTGTGACATTGTATGTGGAGGACGCTAAGGTTGGCGCAATAGTGTGAAGATTAGTGAGGAAGTTTTGTGCCCGCTGACCATTAGATTGGTCTGCTGCGGTGAAGAGCTGCGAGACAGCTCAGTGTGTGCATTGTTTAAGAGCTGTGTAGAGAACCCGCTGTCCAGAGGGTGTGGCGCATAAAAGATTGTGTGTATTGCAGGTTTTGATGAGAATTCTGCTGCAATAGGAGCTGCTGAGAACGTGCAGTATGTATGTGTAAGGGTGTGCTGGTAAAGAACCGTGAGCATCTGAAATGCAAACAGCAAATATCGATTCTTGCTTTCGCTTTGATGGTGTGGAGCCGAACAAGAAGTCTGTGTGGTATTCTTGACAACACAGTGGTAATTTCAGAAAATTTGTCTTCTGCACCTTTTTTTTAACCATTGATTCCAGAAGCTCATTTGTTTTATATAAGCCATTTGTAGTCATAGTTTGGCCGCAACTGTTGCATCTTTGAAATTTACGAAGTTTTGAATTAAGTTGAGGAGTCAATATTTAAAAAAGAAAAAAAAAAAGAGAGAGAAAAAGAAAAAAAGGAGAGGCGACGATATTATCCAATAAAATTTTATGATTTATGCTTGAGGGCTTATATTTGTGAAAATTGGTAACTTTTTTGGTGATTGGTACGGTGAAAATAAGTGACATGGCTAATGTATTGGCAGAATCTTATTTATTTGAATCTAACAAGTTAGACGTGAAAATTATGCAAATTGGAAATTTAAGTTGCAGACTTTGATGGAAGGCAACAATACATGGACGATTGTGTCTGGAGCTGAAGTTAAACTAGTGTCCCCTCAAGCCACAGATGCTGCAATTCAAGATTGGGAGCGACGTGAAAACAAAGCAAAGGTACTTTTGCGGATGACGGTTAAGGACAACATTATTCCACACATTAGAGAGTGAAAAACATCCAAGGAGACATGGGACACTCTCAAAAATTTGTATGAGACAAAGACTACAAATCGAATATTGTATTTAAAGAGTAAACTTCTTTCAATTAAGATGGAAGAAAATGAAAGTGTTAGTGATTTTATTTCTAGAATTAAAGATCTAAAGGATAAGTTAGGTGACATTGGTGAATCAATATCTAATACAAACTTGGTTACTTTGACATTAAATGGAATGCTTGATGAATATCAAATGTTTATCACTGGTTTTTCAGCCAAAGAGAAGGCTCCTACTTTTGATGAGTTGGCAGGTATACTTATACAGGAAGAAGAGCGGAGAAAAAACCTTAAACATAAATCTCCCAATTCAGATTTGGCATTGATAGCCAAAGGGAAGCAGTGCTTCAAAGGCAAACAATAGGAGAAAAAAAAGGCAAAAAGCCACAAGTAAAATCATTTCAAGGTACACCTTTACCAAGGACAAATGCCAAATCAAGTAGAGATGATGTGTGTTATTACTGTGGAAAACCTGGTCATTTTGCTAATAATTGCATAAAAAGAAGGTCTGATCAATTTAAACAAAGAAGGCATTCAAGAAATTATGTTGATAGAGATGAAGCAATTAGTCATGACTTTAGCAATCTTAAATTGTTTGTGTCCAATGCTGCTTTATCAGCAAAAACTGATGATGATAATGCTTGGTTTATAGATTCTGGTGCATCAATCCATATGTCATGCAAAAGAGATTGGCTTGATACTTATCATGAGATTAATAATGGTGGACACATCTATTTAGGAGATAATAGATCACATGAATCTAGATTTAAGAGATCTGTGGTTTATATCTTTTGACTTAGTTACCGGAGAATCCACAGTACGAACCATCTTTCTGTCAACGTTTCAAATCCCAACTGGGATCCATCATCAGGACTTATGAATGATGATATAAGAAGAGCTTATTTGAAGGAAATAAATAGTTATGAGGAGAATAGATTTAAGGATCAGCTGAATGTCAACTTGATTTTTTAATATTTAATTGTAGATTTTTGAATAAATTATTTTTATTTTTACTGCTAATAATAATCATTAAATATTTAATATATGTTAATACAATATTATTTATTTTATTTTGTATGTGAAATGTTTATTTATTTTTAATGGTCTGTAAAAGATGATATTGATAAACATCAACTTAAAGGAGTCTATAAAATAGATTGTTCATGTGGAAAAAGCTACATTGGTGAAACTGGTCGCTCCCTGCAGACAAGACTCAAGGAACATGGCGTTGATATTAGGAATGAAAGATATCGTACTTCAGCCTTGGCAGAGCACTCCTCAAAAACTAAACACCATATCTGCTTGGAAAGCACCTCAATTGTCGCAAAGGAAGAGCAGCATCATAGACAAAAGATTAGAGAAGCACTTGAAATTATCAAACATCCTCATAATCTGAACAGAGACAATGGTATGGAGATTAGTGGGAGCTGGCTTCCCTTGATCAGAGAAATCAAGATCACCAACACTTCCCAGGTATAACAATCAGTAGGTAAGGTATCCCTCTCCTATTCTAATATTTAGTAGTTAGTAGCCCTATTTTAATAATA
>APFE031718192.1:0-26769 GCA_000404065.3 Pinus taeda | reverse complement strand
CATATTGAAGAGATCTACTTGAGCATCTATGTAATTAAAATGGGTCAACCAAGAGTCTAGCAACCCTCCAGGACAAGCGTCATCATTCAAAGAAGTCTGCAAGAAAAGCTATGAAAAGAACATCATGTTGGTTTGCATAATAAAAATTATTAAATTATTAAAAGATGACATGTCAGTTCACTTGGATAAATCAGCTCAAATGGAGTCATAACATCTATATATACCCAACCGATGTATCCACAAAAACATAGGACAAATCTCAGATACCTCTGAAGTTTTCATAGGTGTTCAGGACTTGTGATGGTACAGTAAGAAAAAAAATCTCAGAAAGTTAGGTGAAGACAATATCTTGGACTTGTCTGAGATATCTCATAGGATCTCATAAATGATGATAGAGACTCCTCCTTGAAGGCACAATCTTAGTGAAGGAGAAGATTTCGTTGAAGTAAACCATAATGGCATAAACCATCTTGGCATAAACCTGATTTGACGATACTTTGTCTCAAGGGTGCAGTAATATGATCTCAATAAAGACACAGTCATACGACTATAATATTAGTTAAGGGTGTAACTATAAGAAAATTATGATCTCGGTGAAATTAAGGACAAACATCAGTCATATGTGTCGAAACCTCATTGAAGATTTCGATAAAAGAGAAATCCTGAAGTATCTATGTTGATGATCCCAATAGTAACATAGGAAGAGGATTGGTTTCTTGGTCTTCGAGTGGCATAGAGGGTCAAGTATAATGGTGTTGGTGTTCGTCAATTAGAATCTCTATAAGAAGAATTATGTGCGAGAGGTTTTGGCCCTGCGAAAATGCCAACTTCTTGTGTTCTTGTTTCTTTGTTGTGGTAGAAGTTTGATGAAGTAAACACATACACTCATAATAAGAAGAAGGTCAAGATAAGATAAATAGTAAAATAATTTCATAAATTGTTATCAACTATGGAAGAATCTATCTAATGCTAACTGCCCTAGATTCTTAGGAAAGGGTTACTTTATCATGAGCATATTTTTTTATAAAACCTTATAACCAATGCACATCCATCATATTGCATCCCTCTTAGGCACAATGTAAAGGGTGAACCACATGGTGAGGTACTTGGTCGAGAAACACAATGTTCCAACAGTTGTTACAACTGTTCTTCACCTTGTATATCTCTATAAAGTTCCACTTGTACAACCCAATGTTTGGCATTGGACAGTCTAAAAATAGCTGGATTTTGTGCTCCACTTTGTTGAATTTTCATGATTCCTATAATAGTAATGGCTTTCCAGTGATTCATTAAGTAGATCATCTTATATCAAATTGATCACTAAGAAATTATACATAGGAAATATCAACAATAAAAAAATAATGAGAGTAGGATCATGAAGAGAAAACCAAACAAAAAAGACACAAATTTTTACCTTGGGAAAACCCTAACTAGGGAAAAACTAGCCACCTTTTCTTAGAAAAATTGTTCAATTCAAGAAGGGATACTAATATGATCTTTCAAGTCAAAATAAATTAGAACTAACTAGTAATCAAACCTAGGTCAAACCCAGGTCATGAAGGAAAATCCTCTTACCACTGCTACTCCCTCTCTCATGTGAGTCCTTTCACTCCTGTCAGAGACAAGTTGTATGGTAAAGAGGTCTACCAGGAGATTTGATATCCATATAACCAAAAATATTGTGTTTGGGATCTGTACAAAACCTTATTTACTTTGTAAAAATGATATTCCCTCTCATGTACCTCAAATCCCTGACGTAGCTCTATGTGCACTTCTTCTTCCTCAAATACTCCGTTGAGGAAAGAGTTCTCCACATCCACTTGATGTAGTTTTGAAAAAATAATAGAAGCACGAAAAATAATAGTTGTAACATAAGTGTACCTGGAAACGGGAGTCTCCACATAGTCCTCTCCCTCTTTCTTGGATAATCCTCATGAATATTTATTTGCACTTCTCTTTTCTTCCATCTTCCACATACTTCATCTTGAGATTCACTTGGAAGTCACCAATGACATGTCTTCGACAAAATTTCCTCCATCATAGAATTCCTTAAATTTGCTGGCCTGCATGCTCCCTCTGATCTAGGAGCTCTTCTGGTCATCAGGTATGATTAGTACAATTTCTCTCTTGAACAGAAATTATTGATCCTGGAAGAACCCTCTTGTCATAAATTTTGCCTCGTTCTTCGAGTTCTTCCATTTGTTGCTAGAGCCTTGTAAACCTTCATGATATAGCTTTGATCCTCACTAGGAGGCCCTGGAAGAAAAATTATAACCCAACAAAAGAAAAAAAGGTAAGAGTCTAACTAATTGTAAAACAGTAATAATCAAGGAATAAATATACAAGTACTTACCTTTTCCAAGAATTGTCAAGTCCCTCTTGATATTTTTCTCCTTGTAGGAATCATTGAAATCCATCTGCGAACTCATCATCCTCATTATCAACATGTTTCTTTTCTTCCCTTCCTTGCATGAGTTAGGTTTTTTTTAATCCTAGCCTTCAAGCCTTTTGATGGAAAAAAAAATGATTAAAATCAACAATCGGGAGATCACCTAGTCATGGTCCCAACAAAGCCTTTATCCTTTTGAAAAGGTGATTCTGACTAGTTCAAATGGGTCAAATTACCCTCTCTCTCCCTTTTCTTGGTGTTTCTAATAACTTATCAACAAGAAAAGTAAATCAAACTTACCCTCTTGTAACATTCTTGCAATGAAGCAGTTCTTAAGCTGACATAAGGGCTCAACTAATCCACCAATGTAGTTTCTCCTACATAAGGAAACTTCTAAAAGATGAGAACTAAATCTAAATGAAAGCACATTATAATCTATTATGAAAGCATTCAAAAGGATATATTAAATCTAACTCGATTAAATGAAGGATTAGTCCTCCTCTCAATCTAGAGAAAAAATATTGAACTTTTGACCAACTTGAATTTAGAATAAAAATCAAGATAATAAGCTAAGGAAATAGCTCTAGTAGTTGCTACTAATTTGAACAAATATATACATTAAACTATTGATAAGTAGTTATCTTGCTGCACATTCCTTTAAATTCAAATGAAATGAATTTAAAATAAGTGGTGTAATTGCATTAAAGAAATAGTTCTCATAATACAATCATGATCAAACCAAAGATAAACTTGTCATCAATCTACTAAATAGTTATCAATGATAACATGCATATCTATTCAAATTCATTGCCCTCCCCTCTCCTCCCTTCTCTCTCCCACACCTTCTCCCCCACCTTCTCTCTCTCTCTCTCTCCCCACTCTCCTCCCCCTCTCTCCCCCGTCCCCACACCTCTCTCTCTCCTCCCCTATCACCCCTCTCTCCCCTGTCCCCCCTTTCTCTCCCACTCCCTCTCGCTCCCCCATCCTTCCCTTCCCGTCCCTCTCTCTCCCTCTCTCCCCTGTCTCTCCCTCCCTCTCCCATCTCCTCCTTTTCCCCTCCCCCTCTCTTCCTCGTCCTCCCCTCCTCTCCCTCCCTACCTCTCTCTCCTACCCTGACTCCCACTCCCACTCTTCCTCCCTCTATCCCTCTCTCTTCCCTCCCTCCTCCACTTTCTTCTTTACCGCTCCCTCACCCTCCCCCTCTCTCCCACTCTCTCCTTCCCCCGCTCTCTACTTCACCATTTCCTTTCACTGACTCTCTACCTTTATTCGTCTTTCCCTCCCTCAGTCTCCTTTCCTATACCTCCACTCTCTCTCTACATTTCTCCCTTTAAATTTTAAAAGCGCAAAATACATATATTTTATATTGAAAATAATACAATAAAATATCTTAACAATATTGTTTCTCCTAAAAAGAAAAATATCATTTAAATATGTAATAATAAATATTATTTAAAACTAAATTAAATCACATTACACTGAACAAACAAATAAATTAATTATGAGAGAAAAAAAAAATGTATTAAAAATAATCAATAAATAGTTTTACTCTATTTATTAACTATTCATTTCATTTATTTATTGTAATCTTTTTGTCTTACAAAATACAACATAAATTTTTAGCAACTAAAGTAGAGGCATGTATAAAACATACCTCGATATAAAGTAACCTGCAATATTTACCTTCCAAAGTTAAATGTTAATGACATAGTCGAACGTCTCCTTTGGAGCTCCTTCGCAATATTTAAAACAAACAAAAGAAACTCAATAACGTAACAATAACGAAGGCTTTAAATGGGATGGCGTGACCTTTATTTATAATTGTTGTACAAACTGTCAGACAAAACCACCACGGTCGATGCTATCAGCACCCCATGCTTAGAAAATGTTGAACTACGCGATGCAGGAAAGGGAATTTGCTTCAGATCTGGAAATTCGTTGGTTCGGCAAGTTGAACAAACCTTCCTCCCCAACAACACGATTCTGGCGGTAGTTCCGATTTGAAATTCGTTGGTTCCGTCGTCCTCTTTTTTTCCTTTCTTCGGCAGTAGTCCCAATTTCTATCCTCATATTCTTGCAACTCCACGATAAAGAAATAGTGCATACCTCTTTTAACACGCACCCAAAAAATCAATAAAAACTCCAAAAAATAGCACATACCTCTTTTAACCACTACACAACATATGGGAAGTACATCAAGAAAGCCAACATATCGTCTCATCTTGCATGGAGAAGCAAATCTAAACAGTTAAAAACAAAGACCCAAAACAAAACAGTTAAAAACAAAAATTACCACTATCTAAACAGTCAAAAGCAAAATCCCCAAAAAATAAAACCCAAAACCGACGAAAAAACTACAAGCAAAAAGACAATGGACATTGCTAAAGCATCACAAAAGAAAGAAAAAGCGGAAATGAAAAAAGAAAAAGCAACCAGGTGCAATGCTAAATCAACTCACTACCCAAGATGCTCTGCCCTGTAGCTACACTCAGTTTATGTCTTGCTTTGTACCAACATTCTGCTCTGCTACACGCGAAAGGTATCATCAGTAAACAAAACTGAAGAACATAAGAACACGTACTTTCATTAATAGAGGTAATCATTATATATATTTAGAATGAATAAAGGTAATCGTTATATACACCATTAATGAACTGAGGGTGTTTACAGAAATGGAACATGACGACCTCCTTTCTTGAAATTCCATCATGTGTTCTCTCGCTAGTTCTTCAAACGAGGGTTAGAATATTGGAGGGTCAAATTTCCCTAGTATGCACCTTCTACTGGTCCAAGGGTTGAGGATTCCTGTACTATGCCAATTCGCTTCGTTTTGCAGAGTATCGACGACATACCGTAATTTATGATGGGGACCACCTGATTAGGCTCTGCACCCATAACTCTGGAACTCCCATCCCATGCTCGATCACCTCTACAAAATGAACCACCATTCTACCACTCCATGTCATCCTGCTCTGCATCCTACAATTTACAGAAATTTCAATGGATCCCTTCGAAATGCCTTGAGTGTTTAGAGGATGGCGAGGATTCTATGTAGTCCCCTCACATTCAGTGGCACCCATGGTATGTATGGGTCATCATTCTCCCTCTCGATGCCAAGTGGTTAAGCAGTAACTCCCACGCAGATGTGCACTAGCCAGCTTTTCTGCCAGCTCTCTCGATCGTAAGTTCAATCCTTATTTACTTATTTCTAGTGTCAACAACGGTTATGCCTTTTTCAATTCACATGATAACTATTTTATGCCCCTGCCACTGATTTCAAATTTGTTAAAGTAGGTTAACATTTATTTCACGTTAACATCCAAATTAGAAACATCAATTTTTTTATATTAATAATTTAGCTATACATTTGAGATTAACAATTTTGTAGGTTGGTTTTCGAAAATTAACAATGTATGGTTAATCAAAATGTAGATATTTTTATGCAATAATCAAAAGATTTCTCTAATATAGTTTTTCATGCTTACTTCAACTAATACATTCTCAATGCTTTAAATGCAAAAATATTACCCGTTATCTCAACTATAACATCGCTAATTTATCGTACAATCATTTTATGATGATAACAATGATTATGTAAAAAAAAACTAGGTAAAGATGAAGATATTTCCATGAGGCATACCAAAGGGAACTCTTAACATGTAGAGAAACCAAGTATTTAGACTGAAGGGAAATTCATTGATATCCGAGATTTTTCCAGATGTAATTGAATAATAATAAAAGAATTGAAGAGGACTATTTGCAACTTACCATGGTTTATACTTGTGCCAAAGGATACCATAAAGTATTCAAGGACCTATTCGAAGGCAAGAGATTTTCCTACAATTGGTGCAAACACAAGAAGAGTTCATCTACAAATTGTTGATCAGATGCAATTCTATCATACCCATGGAGTTTCATACCCCTAGTCTTTTTTTAGGGTGCCATACCCTTAATACTTCAACTCAGTGCTTCTTCAATTAGAAAAAAAGGTGTGGGATGATGGGCCCCGTTGTATGACTCCACAAGGTGGAATGAATGTTGAGGGTGACCCGTTTATGAATATCAAGAAGAAGACATTGTAAATAAGTTCCCTTGTTCTACCTTTGAGGATGATATTACACTAAACATGCTCCATTTTGCTTAATCAAATCCTTCTACAATTCAAAAATATATTTGAATTCATCTTTATTGCATTGTCACAGATAACTGGCGTGATTTAAATTTTGCTAGAAGTGATATGTTGTGGTACATTTTCTCATTGGAGCTTCTTTCCACTATTTAGCTAAATTTTGCTAAACATATGGATTTTTTAGCTAAAACGCTTCAAAATTAAATCGATCATTTTTGGGATTCATGTCTAATCTAGTTTCTAACTTATTGGTCAATGGTTCAAGCCCATGCTTCCAAGAAACTTATTAGCCCTATGATCATTAAATATTCTGAAAAGGAAATTCATCTAATTTAGAGCTTACGTGATGAAGGACCCCTCTTCTATTGTCTTGGGTGTGAGTTTCATTGGATGTTTCTAGTTCAACTAAAATTTGGCTTCAATTATAGACTTAAAAAAACCACAAACCTACATCTGGTCATCTCATACCTATGATTTGAATAGAAAATGGAATCCACCCATGGTATCCATCCACAGTATCAACCTGTGCTATTGTAACTCAAGAATCCAATGAGAATACTATAAATAAAAAGCCTCACTTAGTAAAGTGACAGATGGTTCCTTCAGATTGTAGGGTAAATGATTTATCCATATAATAAAGAATTATATTCTTTTCATATATTGTTAGGTATTCAGTGTGTGTATTTTTTGTTCAAGGTTTTTCTAAGAATAGTTGCATGGCATATTTATATTCTTTCTCTCCTACTCTCTTTCATTATTGATTGTTCCTTGATCATAGCCCCTATGATCTAGATATGTGGTATGAGAGCCAATTTGATATAATAAATGTATGTCTAAGCCATTGCTACGAGATTCTAGCTATTATTTAGATGGAAGATTAAATTTTCTCCTTGGCGAGGGTTAGGCCTTTTATTTCCTCAAATCATTCACCATATGGATTTCGTGAAATAACTAGCAAAGTCCAAAGGGATCGTGACCAGTGAATCCCTCAAGAAATCATCAGTAAGGGGAAAAGGATCAAACCCTATGGTTGTGGTTCTCATTAAAAGGGTTGTAGGAAGCTCTAAGATGGAGTAACATAATGATGAGATGCCCCAAACAAGAGATGTGGTGGAGGAATTCTAGATTGGAAATGATGTTAATATTTATGTGCCCTTCAATAATGGAAAGAATGGATTGCATAAGTTTCTTTGTAAGAACAAAACACTAGTCTAGGTTCTAGTCTGTTGGAGCCATGGCCTCATGGCCAAGCTACAAGCCTACATATTTCCTAATGATGGTTCTCCCAAGAAGCAATGGTACATGCTCAAAGACCTCAATAAACCTCATTATGTTTTTTCCTTTATTGATTCCACCGTGAATTACTACCTCACCAACCAAGAATCGAGAGATTATAGCCATGCATAAATTAAGGATGAATACGTGGCCTATGCTTGGGAGGAGAAGATGCAAAAATAATCTAGGATTTTCTTCTATTTTATCATCATTCCCCACACCCCAGACTACAATTTTGAACATTATAATGATGTGGAGGATACCATGGATAGTGCCTATGCTTGGCTCACTGCCTATCAAGCCTCTAGAGTGCTCATGGTTCTCCCCAACATTCAAACTGACTCTTTTCTTTCCAAGATACCTGGCAAAAGGGTGACAACTATGCTAAGCATAGGGTCCCTCTTTGACCTCTCAAGAATATAAAATCCAAGGATTTATAGCTTTTAAGGTTACAATTATATCAACATGAGTGATGTCATAGTCTCCATGAATATCGTAGGAAATGGTGTGAATGGATTCATTATATTTCATCTCATACCATCCAAGATTTTAGCCACCACCCACATGTTTCAAGAAGTTGAATTCTTTTCATAGAAATACATGTTCAAAAACAAAAAATGATGGCTGTAGTGCATGGTGAGTTTTCGCTCCATAATAGGGGTAATGAAAGGTATGGATGTCATGTGGTAGGGTTCCAAAAAATGATCCAAGCCTTTGTTTCATATATATATTCTCCCATTGATGTGTTGCCCACTACCTATGCATGAGATCCTAGAGTGAAGAGCCTCTTATTTCTTCATACTGTAGCTAATACATGTTGAATATTTTAGGTCAACTTTCAAATCACATCCAAAATGAGTAGAATATTTCTGATCTCTACGCACAACACTAAGAATTCCATTGGAATATTTTTGATGTTTCGAAACCCCTCACCTATGTAAGATTTCAAAGGTTTTCCATTGGCAAATCCTTTTCCAGTCGAATACTTATGATATTGGCCCTTCTCAATGGAATATTTTTTTTTGTAGCCCATTCTAATGGAAGATTATCATTCTTGACCCCCTCCAATAAAAGGATTTTGTCACTGGCACTAGTTGGGTGAAAACTTTTGACATCATACACAACAAGATGAAGACATTTGAAATTATAAACTTCTAGGGGAAACTTCCATCATAGACCCATGTCAATGGAGATTTTACCATCTAGGGCCTATCCATACACTATTTGTATTAGAGTTGGCCCACAAGTGTCATGGGGTATCAATATCTCTTGACATTCATTTATCATAGTTGTGGGTCACCTACAAACCCATGTTTATGGATCAACTACAAAACACCCTTTTCATTGATGTTCATTTTCTAGGCTAGACACTATCAATATCAAAGTTAGCCCATAAGCATTATAGGATACTATATCCTTTGACCTCTGCTCACCATGATTATGGGTCAACCACGCAAAACCCTTATATTTATTGGCTCATATTAAACAAAAGCTTCTCACAAGGGAACTTGACACAATGGGAACCATTTCTTCCTAAGGGAAAAATCTTGATCCTAATGGAAAGTAGTATCCACACATGGTATTTACCCATGGTATTGTAACTCAAGAAGGCACCTAGAATACCATAAATAATGGGTGTCACCTTGTAAAAGGAAAAACGTGTCCTTCAAAATGTAGGATAAATGATTTCTCCATTTAATAAAGAATTATTTTATTTTCATATATTTTTATGTATTCACTGTGTGCATTTTCTATTTAAAGTTTTTATAAGAATTATTTCAGAGCATATTTGTATTCTCTCTCTCCTACTCTCTGTAATCATTTATGGTTTCTAAATCTTAGATGTCGAGATCTGTATCAACCTCCCCTATTTTCATCCAAGGATTCAACCATAAATATTTTTCCACAAATGGGTAACCATGTCCTATAATATAAGGGATGGGTTGAATATTGTGAAAAAAGAAAAACATATATTCCTAGTTAGATTGGGTCCATAAACAATGGAAATGAAGCCCATTTATGTCAAACATATTAGTGGAAAAGGTGTTTGAAAGCATAATCTCTTGGTGGATGTATAATAAAGTAATTCCCTTTGATGCCTCATGTACATCTAATTTCATTGAGCTATAGTTTATTGATCAAGTAGTATCAATTTTATATAGCATATCAAATGAGCACTTTGTTTCCTATAGAATAGCCATAGTTGGCTTTTCTTTTAGAATTTTATTTTTAATAAATATTTTTTTTTTCATTCATTTATATGATAATTTATGATAGTATATTCTTTGGGAATTTGAGTGGGTGGGGTGGAACATGTTCATCATCAATGCCATTATTTGTAAATTGACTGGCATTTCTCTCAACTCTTGTAGAAGTTTCTTAGTTCTTCTTTATACACCCTTTTGTTATATTTTCCTATTTTTATCATTATTTTAGTGTTTTAGTTTCAACTACTAAAGAGATAGACTAGTGATGCTCACATTGTATTTTTTATTCCTAAAATTATCCTTTTTTATCAAGGTTTTTGTCAAAATTTGAATTTATTGATTCGATATTGAGTTAGTCTATTTCCCATCCCATTCTAATACTAAATATTGAAAATCAAGCTTGCTAAGCTCCATATGTTCACATTCCTCTAAGTTTGTTAGGTCTCTAATGTCTTAATCCATTTATGTGTCTTTGTTGTCTCCACTATTATTGTTTCTTCACTTCATTCATTATATCTTTCTTTCCCATGTTTCTTATAATTGGTGGGATTACTCCTTAGGATTATTGGTAACCTTGTTTAATGTTTCCACCATGTTCTTGGATAAAATTTAATTTCAATTACATGATATTTTCCAATGAAATCAACACCCAAGGAGGGTTTTTTATTGGATTTTTTCTTTCTTACCACATTTTTAAAACTCCTCGGTTCTTTCTCCATTTATGATTTAGGGATAGACGAAGATTTATTAAGAGGAAAATACCTAAATAGGTTCCCTTGCTAATGATATTTGTGTTCATGTCGCTTGTTGTGATGACAGTCCTCCTACCAACCTCCATTCAACTAAGCCTGGATTAAGAACATGTTTTGGTACCAGAAATACTTGCTCATTGTCCCATGTCATGAAACGTGTGTTAGTTGTTTGGAAAATACAAGGATGCAAATTTGGAGAATAGTTTCTTCTAAGAAATACATTATTTTAACTGTGAATTTTCTTTCTAGTCTCCTAGGATAAACTTTTAGTTGTTCAATATTGTATAAAAATTAAAAATAAACTAAGAGAATATATCTAAAATTGCAACAAAAAATAAAAGACCAAGGCCAAGCAATAAGAAAAAAACAATGAAAATTGTTTCTACACTTCAAACCCTACAAAGTAAAGTGTGCATGCTATTTTGAAGAGAAAACTTTATACTAAACACACAAATCCAATAACCAAAATAGGATAAATTATCTCACTCCCCATATGATTAACAAAAAGAGGTAAACACACGAGTAATTCACTATAAAATGTATTTTCAAATATTTAAAACCTTTAGCATTAAAGTAGCTTTAAAATATTTGAAATTTATTTAAATTATCAACATTAAAAAAAAATTAACACATTTTGAATAGAAATTTACATACTAGCACAATTATATAAATTAAATCGTTAGTAAATGTCAATAATTATCAATCCATAATAAAGACCAAAAAATTTACTTCATCATACATGATAGTTTGCTAAAGTTTCAAATCTTATGAAATTAACATTATTATTATTATTATCATTATCATTATAAGCTAAACATATATTCATTTCAGAAAGATGTATAGTGTCAAACTTTTTCCGTATTGAATTTTGTAGAGTCGAATTCTTTCCATATCGTATCGAATTCGAATCCAAATCCGAACTCAAATTTGGTAACTATGGTTTAAACTCATCCGAAATCACTTCTAACATTTTTATTTATTTATTTTTTTTTTTTTAATTTGGCCAACATCTAAAATTGTTTACACATCTAACCTACAATTTTATTTTATTTTATTTTTTTAATTAGGCCAACATTTAAAATTGTTTACATGTCTAACCTACATTGGGTTGTATAGGGCAGAGATCAGAGAATAATATGGTTGTAGAGAACCCATACTAGAGAATAATATTTCTATTTTCAATTTATTTAGATCTCCCACATGACCATGTGGAAGGGTGAATCTAAGCTCATGGATAGAGGTGGATGTGGAATGAAACAAATGCATTTGGTAGATGGGGATGAAATCAACAGATATAGTGAGAGGTATGAAATGAGAGAGTGGAGTGTTTGATAATATTTTTAATTATATTTTAGAATTTTGTATTGTATTAAATAGACACTTGTATTGAAACTTAAAATGTTTGCAAACCTTTGATATTTTTAGTTTGATCGTCTATAAAACTAAGAATATTTTGATAACATATCTTAACCATTCATTTAATTAAAATCAAAAATATGTAAGACCAATTCTAATAAAAACCAGGCCTATACACTTAATCATAAAACTAAATATTACACTATAATAAACTAAACATTGAATGGGAGGCTGATGAATATACATATTCCCCTGCCCTTTTCCAAATGTAAAGCTTCTACAACTGATTTCACATTCCGCGAGTCTTTGTTCTCAATGAAATGGGAACCCCTTTCCCAATTATAGTTAATCACGTTGAAGTGGACCTGTTTGTAATATCCTAGAAATCATTGCCTCACAGCATTTCCATCCCTGAAACAACCCAAATTCCAGAGAAAATTATATACTTTGCATGGTTTCTATTTAACAATATTCCAGATAAACTAAAAGGTTTATCGTAAAATAGTTTACAATCATTCTTTTCCAATTTCACTGACTTCCGAAATCAAACATAAAACAAATTAAGGAATGTCTGTTTTCAATTTATTTAGAAATATCACATGACCATATAGCAAGGTGAATCTAAGTTCATGGCTATGTTATCTACAAATATTATTCTAAATACAAAAAACACGAAAATAATGTAGAGAATTATAGAAATAATTTACTGTGTCCGCTCCATCTTTTGAATGTTTGGTCTTTATTCATCTTTTCTTTGTATTGATATTATTTTAATTGAAAAACTATCAATGTTTTCAAATAGCTCATTTGTTACACAAATATTTGAATTTGAGAAAGATGTGGACTCATAATATATATATATATATTATATATATATATATATATATATAATATATTATAATTATATATATATTATATATATATATATATATATATATATATATATTATTATTATATATATATATATATATATATATATATAGATATAGATATATAGATATATATTTCTTATTATTATGGGTTATTATGATAAAAGTGATTGCATTTGAAATATTGCAAGGTTAATAACTACTTTGTGACCTAAAATAAATGGTACTGTAGAAAAGCTAATTTAGGCACTTCCAACACGATAACCATATTCTGACATAGACGCTATTATAGCAATGAGAGAATGAGATAAAAGTTCAAGAAGAAGAAGAGTGAATCCAAACATGGCACTGCCCATTTGTGGCTCCAGATGCATTCCTTTGCAAATTAGGGACACTGTTTTATAAGTGAAATGGGTGTGGTTCATGTGATAGAATGATGTCTCGAAAAATTTCATCAAACTCATTTCTTTATTAATCAATCAATCAATCAATAACAGAAAAAATATTTCAGCGATCGATGGATTTAGCATGGGAATCACATCATTGATATTGGTGGTGGAAATCATAACAAGAACAAGTAATTATAATTACCTTCATTTTAACCTGGGGGGATTTGTTCATTATTGTTTTAGGCCATCACCAAAATATTAACCAATACTTGGATGAGTCAATCTTAATGGTACACCTATATTGGTTCCCAATGGGTTATATAATTTATTTTCATGAAAAAATGGATAGCTGAAAGAAAATGGTCATCAAAATAATTAGTCCCACACCATTGTTTGTGGATCAACATTTGCAAGGCGAAGAACCTACTCCATGGTCTCTTTTGAGGGCTTGAAAATTGTGGGTTTCTTCGGTGTCGTAGAGTTATCCGTGGGCATATCCAAGTCATTATTTCTTTTAGTGATTTGTGAAGGAGGATTAAGTGTCTCAAACCATATTATGCCTTCAAAGCAATCATCCAACCCCCAACTCGTTAAGGACCTTTGCAGCATGAACTGTCAGAGTTTGTAAATATTTGTTTTACAGAACAAAGGTACAAAAGGTTGAGAAATAAGCTTATATATTTCCAAATAAACCTAGGACTTCATCATGTGCTGTCATGATATAAATAATTTTAAGGGATCCATATGATCTTACAATTTTCCTCTGAAGCATGCTTAAAAACAAGTTCTTCAGCACAGGGTCGGGTTTAAGATTCTCATATGGAAATCCCCTATAAACAAAACTGTATAAGAAATATTTATTGCTAGTGAGTGTAGCAAGATAACATTTTTGGCCAAAAGCAATCAATGGTATCCCAAACAGTGTAAACAATGCAAGTCAAATCAAATCAATTTCCTTTTCTTTGATTTTGTCGAAAGTTAAAACATTAGATAGCGGTAAATTCACCAACTATAAGACATAAGATTTCTTAGGCACCTATGGTAATCATCATAGTTGAAGTCGTAGCCCATTGCCTGCGTAGGTCAAAGACAATTGTCAATAATAGGAAATGAATTCATGAATGAAAGCAACTCAAATGCAATTTTTAGCCATAAGATTGAACATATTGATTGGTAGTAATTGTTAAATAAATAAAATTTCAATTTTGACACCATAAACTCGTATTAATACATCATCTTGAATGGGCCAAGAAGCGAGATCCTTGAGGCTTAAAAACCAAATACATGAAACAGGGTTTCAATCTCATAAACTTGCAAAGGGTCTTTTGGTAGATCGGTGACCATTGGATCCATTTCCTTGGTATATAAACCCATGGAGTGGAAATGGACACTATATCTCAGATGTTCTGCATTAATTTTAAGAAGCAAGGTTTGATAAGCAAATGATAACTCTCTACCTCTCTGCTCAAGTCTGGGACTCTCCTCTTTTCAACTCCCAGTCTTTTATTCACATAATATGTTATACAACAACCAACTCACACACATGATTCAAACCCACAAAGTTGAGGAATCATTGTCAAATTAGTTTCATAATTTCTCTAAAGAAAACTAACAGTCCCTCGGCGAGAATGAAATCAGACTTTTATAAAGAAAATGAATGACAAAAAACTGAATAACTGAAACATTAGGGCATTCCCAGAAATTGAATAGCTGAACAAAAAAATTCCAATAAATTGAATAACTGAGACAAAAGGGAATTCGATAAATTTAATAACTGAAACAAAAGGGCCTTTTGGCATTTGAGAAATTGAATAACTAAAACAAAAATGCATTATGTGCAATCAAGAAATTGAATAACTTAAACAAAAAGGTTGCTCCATCACATTCTATCAAGAAACTAGTTACAACAATCCCACATGGCATTGTATCTCAATTAAATGGAGGAGTATAATTCAATCGTCTAACAAAAATTCAAATGGTGCATAATGAGGACAGGTGGCTAATAAGGGAGTTCTAGGGAGATTCCTTAAAGCATAATTACTAGCCCAGATCCTTTGTGGTCCTATATTATTTACAAGGTCTCTTTTGAAACCCATGAGGCGAGGGTTCAAATCACATTGAGTATATTGTCTTGCTATGGTGTGCGGCAGCTCAAGGAGTCGACTCCCCACTAGCTGGAGTCTCGGCTCTTCCAAAAATCATAAGAAATTATTATATCTACTTACAAGTTGTTGGATGCACTCTTAGTGTTATAATGGCAGCTACAAGAATTGATCGTGGGTCTTCCTTAGATTAGGTTTGGCAGTTACCGATTCACCATGTTGTTAAAAAAATATATATATTACAAGGTCACTAGAGAAGCAGCGATCGTAGAGAGCTCATTACATTTCTTTATTTCTATCTTAACGCATTCAATAATTGACTGTCTTTGTTTACCAATAGTATTACTATTTACGTATTAATTTTAATTTTAATTTTTTTAAATTAAATTTTAAGTTTTTTAAATTGAAAACTACATGTCGTTATATCTTTACTCATTTTCAATATTAAGTTAAAAATGACTGTAATTAATATATTTTTTAAGGAATTTTTCCTAATTAATTTTAACCCAAATCTTGTTACCTCGTCAGGATTTTCCCTCTGGGAAGAACTCTCCTATGTGCTACATTGACTTATCTTACACCATTGATCTGATCAGTTAGACGATTAAAAATAATCGTGTCATTGAATCATTATAGGCCACGAAAAACACCATGGAGAACACTTTGTTGGAAGTAAGTGGGTTTTTTGTTAATTTCTTTTAAGAAGTTTGTAATATAATTTTTGATGATATTGTTATTTTTGAATACATAAATCAATTTTAAAAAAAAAAATGTTTGAATTTTGAAAATGCAATACAAATTATTAATCGAGTTGTTGGTTTAAATCTATTTTAGTAATTAATTTTTCATTTCTAAAAATAATTTATTTAGATATATGTTATTAACTAATTTTTCATTTCAATGAAATATATAACATCAAATACAAATAATAACACACACACACACACACACACACACACACACACACACACACACACATAATTGTTTCAATTACTCAACATCCAACATTTTGCAAGATTTGTAATAAGTAATATAATTATGGATGATATTATTATTTTTAATACATAAATTGATTTAGAAAAAATGGATGCTTGAATTCTGCAAATGTAATACAAACTATAAATTTCTAATAATTGTTGATTTAAATTTATTTTATTAACTAGTTTTTCATTTTAATGAAATGCATAACATCCAATAAAAGTGAGAACACGTTATTGTTTTAATATTATCATAAAAAATTATAACTTAAAGTTTGACAGTGGGATGAGTTGGTTGCATTAAATATAGAATGCATTTACCACTCAAATGAAATTTACTAACATGCAATAGAGGATAAACGCACATTCCAAATTTTAAATTGAATTTGAAATGGCCCTTCAGATGATTGAAAGTGTAATTACTTTGAAGATATGCTCATTGCATGGAAAACTAATGGCATGAACAATCAAGCAAACAAGCATGCGTGTCTAAGATATGATTTGTCTAAGATATGATCATAGTGATGTGCATTCCTTAAAAGTGGAAAAGATTGTCTTTAGAAACATTTAATGAGATGACTAATATTTCTTCTAAGTGGAAAATCTTGTGTCCAACAACCTTTCATGAGATAACTAATTCAGTCCATTTGGGATAACTTACAACTTTTAGATCAAAGTTGGTTGACATAAAAGAGTTGGTTGTTGCTCTCCTTCCTTGGTCGATGGTTATACCTATGTCTGCTTGATGATGGACCTTTGCAATGAAACTTATTTGACGCAATTTCCATTTAAAAATAAATAATGGGAAAGAAAAATGAAGAGACAAAACTTTGACTATTATCAAATGAATATCTACACATAGTGCATTTGCAATTATTAAAAATGGGTATGTACATCATCCTTACAACATACAACACAATACATACCATATGGGCCATATGAAGTCTAAAAACATCTCTTCCAAATAGTGCCAAGGATCTTAAGGACTCTACATTTGAACTCTCAAGCATAATCCTATAGCGTGAAAGAGACTTGCAAGAAACCATAAAGTGGGAAATAAAAACCTTGATTAGGAACAATAAAAGATGACTATATACACATTTTGAAATGAGACTTGGTAATGAATATTGTGTTTAATGCACATTAATAACCAATAATATGGGAGGTACAATGCCCCAAGCTACCTAAAAATATTTACAGTTTGGAAGCTTCATTGTATGGCATTTCATATGTTGAAATGATCTTCCCATTTTTTAGAGGAATAGTCATGGAAATAAGTGCAGACCCCATAATACCCACCAAGTAGATCTTTTCTTTGCTTCTTGACATTGCTGAAATCCCAATGTATGGCTATAGCCCACCAAATGAAAATATTAGCAACAGTAAATGAAAAAGTTGAAATGATTCAAATTCTATGTATGATGTATGAGGATTTAATTAAAACTTTTGAATGGATTGGAACTTGTTTGTGTAATGCAAGAATATATGATTAATACAATAGTAAATTAGTTGAAGCGTGAAAAAATTGAAAGGATACAAATTATTTGTATGATGCATGTGGTTTTGATTTAAAAAATTGAAATGATTTGAACTTATTTGTATGATGCATGCCAATCTGATTAGTATTAGGATTCAAATTATTTTTATGATGCATGTGGATTTTATTTAAAAAATTGAAATGATTTGAACTTATTTGTATGATGCATGCGAATCTGATTAGTATTATACATGCTTCGTTGGGAAAAACCCTAATTGTTATCCTTAATTCATATTTATAATTCAATGGGAAAAACTCTGATTGCTATCCTTAATTCATATTTATAATTTAAATAATGAATTAAATCACATAACATATCACATCTTCTTTCTTCTATGCCACTCTTTCACATGCCTTATGGTGTTTCCTTTGTAACATATGGTGCAATTGCTAGTTAGATATTTTTTTGAAATTTGAGTTTAAATTATTTAATATGTAGAATTTAAGTGTCCATATTTTTTCAGGGTATTTATGCATTCAAAACTATCATTAAAAAAAACACAATCTTGCTTGAAATTGCATCACAAACCTCTAGTGAAAAAGACTATTTCATCTATCTTCCTTTGCAACATATGGTGTAATTGCTAGTTAGATATTTTTAAAAGTTTGAGTTTATATTATTTAATATGTAGAATTTAAGTGTCCAAATTTTTTCACTTAGACTGCATTCTAATTTAATATGATTTACCACTCAAAATCAAAATGATATCAAACTTATTTTTAAACTTATGTTGTTCCTTTAATTATTGTATTGTTAATTTATACATTTGCAACAAACTAATTCAAGTATCGTTAATTTACATTAATTTTGCAACAAACTAATTCATGCATTTTTAATTTATGCATTTGCAATACCTTAAAGAAACTAAAGCCATTGTATGTATGTGCATTTTACTTATTTAATTTTCTTCTCATTTCTATTATACTATTATAATATTTTCCTTTTTTTTTTCTCATTTCTTTGATTATAAGGTTTAAAGATTTTGAATATAAAATTTATGGAAAATTTCTAGCTGCTCCCTTAACCATATGGGGAGTATAAAGTTTTTTTTTTTGTCAAAATTGTTTTTGTGACTTTAAAGCATTTTTTTTTCTTTTTTCTTTTTAATTTAAATATATTTTTTCCATTCATGTTTGGTTTTATATGCAATATTAATGACTGAAAAATCATTAAAAAAGTTTATCCTAGAGGTTGAGAGAGAAAATTGATAGTTAAAGAATGTATTCCTTAGAGGAAACTAATCTCCAGGCATCCATCTTCGTATTTTCCAAAAAAATATAGTTTACTCTAGAGAATTAAATGATTTAAAAGATGTTTCCTTTTTACTTGCACAACCAATTATGTACCTAGCACATACAAATATATTTTCATAGTGTGTGTGTCCCCTATAGAATAGATTATATTCATTGTTATTTTGAAGACAATAATGATCAACTAAACCTCCCAAGGGTTACATTTTCTCTATCCATGGTTTAATGTATTCCACATCACTTCCATATAGCAAGAAATCACTCAACACGACTACACAACCTATCATAAGAACATTTACGAAATTGTCTTTAATAAAAAAGAGTTGAAAATGGGACCATTTTGGCATGGCTCTTTAGACCTTTTACAAAATTGTGGGAAATGAAACCATTTTGGCATGGATTCTCTCCTTATGACCTTACTCTACATTTTTTTCCTCACTCAATGGAAAATATGTAAAAAATATTCTCTTCGACAACTCTAATCAGCAGGGAATATCATCAATATTTTCAATGTAATTGAAAACCGTCACTTATTTCATCTATAGTAGTATGTCCCCTTATAACTTTTAACATAATTGATAACTATAACTCATTTCATTTTTTTCACATCCAGGGAATCCTTTCTACAAAGGGAGGCATTTGTAGAAGAGTGAGTGTAGAGTTCCTTCCTTTTATATCATGAAGAGATTTTGTCACATCCAAAAGGCATTTGTACTTGTTTAACACACCCAAAATTTGATCCTTTCACATTATGATATTTAGTTCTAATGAAAACAACATTTTTAAAAGCTCGTGTTTGAAGTTAACCATTATGTAACTCCCATTGAACTTGGGCTACAACATATGATGTCTTCTAGTTGCTTTGAATGACAAATATGATAGGAATCGATAGGACTTGGGCCACGATAGTTTTCCTTCAACATCAAAATTACTCGAATAATTCTCATGATGTCTTTTGTTATTATGAAAATAATTTAATCCATGGAAGGATTTCCTAACTCTTGAATAGTGGTGACAAGATCTGTGTTTGTGTACCCTAGTATTGCTTGTATGAATGTACCTATGAGAACTGCTTCCTAAATTTTCCTTACATATATGTTATTTTAAATTCCCTATGTTGGAATGAGGGCACCTGAACATGAATTTAGAGTTAATCCAAAAGGAACCATATGATCCATAACTTGACTCTAAGCTACTACATTTAGAATATGGGCTCTCACTTCTCTCATTCTTCTTTCTAGACAAATTTTATTCCTTTCAATTACCAATATTTGGACTTTCTCACCTGTATCTATTGCACATTCTCTGGTATCCACCATGCTTACATGACATTCCTCCTTCAATTATTGTACAAGCATAACAACTACTACTGTGACTGCATTGTCTACGAGTTTTGACGACATATGTTTGGTTTACCACACATACATGGCAATAATTGGTCATCTAAATTGTTAGAAGACAACAAAAAATACTAGAAATGATAAGTATTATGTAGCTTCAATTGCATTATTATAATATATTGATGTATCTCTTGTTTGAGCTCTTGTACAAGTAAATAATATAAGTTTCTACCAAGTGTAAATAAACCCAACCTTCTGTGATTCTGTAAATATTATTGTGATGTTATGCAGCAAAGTTCAAGAATAAGACATGATGTAATATGTGTAGCCCTTTCCGTCATTTTGTCAATATTATTGTGATGTTATGGAGAAAAATCCAAGAATAAGACATGATGTAATATGCGTAACCCTTGCTTATTGGACACGATACATAACCTTGTTGTGACAATTATGCATATCAACATCCATGCTTTATAATTACATTGTGATAGTACAGTGAATTCGAAATAAACATGTGGCATGTTTGGTAACTATTTATTTAATCATATGGTATCGAAACATTATTACAAATAGAAAAGGAACATGTTTAGTAGGTTGTGCACACTAAGTACATATTTGGTAACTATTTATTTACTCACGTGGTATCCAAACTTTATTACAAATAGAAAAGGAACATATTTAGTAGGTCGTGCACACAAAGTACCCCATAACCAAGAAAGACCTCCTTTGAGTATGTAGCATATACGTTCCATAAGACTATTATATATATCAGTGACATTTTTCAACAATCACTACAATACCACCTTAGGAAGTTCAAAGGGTCCTCCCATTAGCAAATACAAAACCAACACCACAATTTGGGAACCATGAAATCTCCTACAATAAGTTTTTCTTTACAAGGCATGTAAATAAGCATGATTAAATTTTACATCTTATTCCTTCACATTTGTCTATTAGGTGTTTAAAGGAAGGATTAAAAACCTAGAAACCCTACTTTCAATACACATGTCTCTATTTAAACATCAAAATAATATATTCATATTTAAAATTAAAGTGCCTCTAATTAACCCAAGTTACCTAATTATTGGAAAAAATTCATTGTGAAGGCTAATATGGGCGTTTTAAGGTTTAGTGCCATACTATGGAAGTTTTCTCCTGTGGATTACTTTGTAAGCTTATATCAGTATGTGTTGGTTACAGTAGAAATTCACCTTTGCATGTGATGTGAGGTTTTGTCAGAGTACCTAAGATAAACTGGGTAAAGGCCTCTATCAAGACTACCATGTGTAGCAGACCTGCATTTTTTTATATGACTTTGGCAAGACACAATACTTGATGGGGGAGCTCTTGACCCAACGAGACATTAGGTTGACTTTAGGTCCAAGGGTTCCCAACTGGGAAACAACAGCATTGTTCACTAACAGGAGAGCCTCATTGACAAAATTGAAAAATTGGAGCACTTTTCTAGTTTGGAGTGATCTTCACAAGGAAAAATGGTTGTGGAGTCACTAGAGAAAACCCACTTTTGTCTTTCCCAGTAATAAAACCATTATGAGTATGATTCAAAAATTCATAGTCTCATAGGGTTCAAGAGCATTGATTTGATAATCAAAAGGGTTTGTTTTTTCCCCTGGGAAAAATCATAATTTTCTATTATAAATGGAAAATTACATGTTGTAAATGTTGGTAGCATATGATGTATGTGTGTACATAGCCATCAAAATATATAGGTATATACATAATTACCCACTAAGGGTATGCCTTTAGATTTAGTAAATATTTATACAAAAATTCAAAATGTTTGCTTTGCAAATTTTTATATATATATTTGGATCATAAAAACTGTGAAAATTGGGGCCTGTCTACCCTCTGTTATATTTGGTCTTTGTAAGGCTTGTGACAATATTTGAAGAACTCTCCCTGCCTCTGTTCTTGGATAAACCATTGTCATCTCGGTTGATTCGCTGCCTCCTTGGAAAGCTGATCCATAGCCTAGTTGTGCTCCCTGTAAATGTGGAAACAGGTAATTTGTTCAAATTGTGATTTTAAAGGCAATGAATCATCCAAAATGTTCCTGAGAGAATGCACATGACATGCAGTTGTGCAAGAGAACCAATTAAAGATGATCTTAGAGTCCCCAAATATCTGAATATGTCTACAATTATGTGCCAATGTAAAGTATAACAAATGTCGGAGTGAGATGAGCTCAGCGAAATTGTTTATGCTAGCACCAAACCCCATGCAGTTCAAAAAGAGTGACTGTCTAATAAATGGAGAAGAATACCCCACACCCCTGGTCTTGGGCAAATCCGTCGAAGTATACCCATGGATGGTCATGATTGATGGCTTCAAGAGTTATGGTGCGAGAAGGTGGGGACTGTTCAACATCTAGTATTTCATTGAAATTATTGATGATTCTAGTGATTACCAAAGGCCACCAAATTTGCAGATTGTTAAAGATGATGTTGTTTTGACTTAACCAAGTATGACATCATATAATCAGGGGGAGATTTTGATTCTTCATGTTGGGGGAAGCTTTCCACCAGTCGTTCCGTGCCTCATTGGTGTTTCATCCTTCCCAACGTTGAGATATGTCCAAAGAGGAGAGGACTTCCTCCCAAAATGTGTCGTAAGGTTCTGCAGAATAGGAAGAGATGATCATTCGATTCCTCGTGCTATTGACGAATGACACACCAAGAAGAAAAAAAGTGTGATCTCTTCATCAAGTTGATACTTGTAGGAGTTTTATTCATGATGATATTCCACATAAAGAGTTGAGTTCATGGGGGAGCCTTAGATTTCCAAGTGCTCTCCACCACCCCTCCAGAAAAGGGGGCTTATGCACAACATGTATAATTCGATATCTGATCTTGGGAGAGTATACTCGATGAGCTGTCAAAGCCCATATGAGATCATCATCGTGATTAGATATTCGTACATGTGATTCAGATAACACATTTATGTACTTCCCCCAATCTTGTATGCACTGATCTCGAATGCCTAGTGTAGCTGCAAATTTCCAAGCTTGTAGGAAAATAGTAGTGTTATGTTGATCTACTATTTTTGCAATCGTGGATATGTCCCTACCATTTAGGAATGAAATAAGGTCTGGAGGAAGTCAATATAAGTTTCCACAGCCTATCCATGATTTAGATCCAATGCAGATTGTTGTTCCATTATTAATTCACCAAGTGAGGCCATTCCTGATGCTCGGGAGAGTTTGTAATACAACCATCAAGATGATAGAGATACCATGTTTGTTTCAAGATGGAAGGCGAACCCAATCCATGAGGTTATGGGGCAAAATGTATTTATTGATGACCACAACTTTCCACAGACTTTTGAGCTTTAGGAGTAGCCATCCCAATTTGGCAGCCAATGCATGTGAAAATGCTGGAAGGTATTTGAGGGCCCATCATCCCAATTTCCTGGGCAAAGAAATACAACTCGATATCACCCAAGTGAATGACTTCCCCTCCTTGTGTCCATTCCATAGAAATTTGGAACATATTTTGTGTATTGTCAAAAGTATACCTTGAGGAATCCAAGAAAGGTACAACTAGTAAACCATAGTGGCTTCCAATACTGATTTGATAAGAACTAGCCTCCTAGCTCTAGATAATAATTGGTGGTTCCAACTAAGCAAACTTCTTTTTACACCTTAGTCATCAATAGAGTCTAGTCACCTATTTTTTATCCATGGGAGTTTATCTGAAACGCCAAATATTTAAGTTCATCATCCAATTGAAAAATTTGGAAGGGAAACTGCTGATAAGCATGTATGGATTCCCGAGGAGAGCAAGCTGTGAAGGTGATGGTAGGCTTTGTTCTACTGGTTTCCATCCCAGTAGTTGTACAAAAAAGTTGTATGATATCATAGAAAGTAATGAAGTCTCGGATGCCACTGATGATAAAAATAACACATCATCAATGAAAAGAAGATGGGATAAAATACATTGATCAGTGATCTTGAGCCCCAGTAGTCACCCAACTCTTCTTTCCTCTAGGATTAGCTTTCTTAGTCATTCCATGACAAGCAGGAAAAGTAATGGGGATAGTGGACAACCATGTTTGAGGCCCCTCTCAGCATGGAAGAAATTGGAGACTGATCCATTTATAAGTACACTAAAGGAGACAAGTGAAATGCAGCACATAATCCATCAGATGAAAGGGATGGGGAATCCAAGGTGTGTGAGAAACATCCTTAGATAGAAATAGCTAACTTGATCAAAATCCTTTGATAGATCGATTTTTGAGAATGGATCCTTTTAGATGCTTCAATTTGATAGAATGGAGAGCTTCCTTGATGTGCCAATGGCCTCATGGATCTGTCGATTATCGAGGAAAGAAAATTTTTCATATGAGGATGTTGGCCGAAACAATAGGCTTGATACAGTTAGTAATGATTTTGTCTATAATTTTGTATAAGTAGTTGCAAAGGCATATGGGTTGGAAATCATTGAAGGATTGAGGGGAGTCCACCTTAGGGATGAGGGAAATGAAGGTGGAATTGGTGACCTCATACATGTGCCCTGTAATCCTACATTCCTCAACAACCTTGAGTAGGACCATGCCTAAAGTATCAAAAGAAGGTAGATATAATTCTATAGACCATCCATCAGGGCCTAGTCTTTTATGCTTCTTGAACCATTTCAAGGTGCTCTCCAATTCGCCCATAGATATAGGTTTAGTGATTTCTTCAGATATGTCAGGGTCAACATACCAAGGGAAATGATTAGCAATACAAATGATTTCTGTGAGCAAAATCCCAACTGGAGCCTTGAAAATATATTGAAAACTGAATTTCCCAAATGATCCAGTTGATGGAACATTTGAGCATATTGTCCATGATCAGTAGACATTTTCCAAATGGTGTTACAAGCTTTCCTTCCTTTGGCATAATTGTGGAAGAATTTAGTATCGTCATTCCCTTCCTTCAGCGAGATGGATTTGCTTCTAGGTCTCCAAGTCTCTTCTCGGTCCCATAGAATAGTTGACCTTTAGGCCTCTACCTCAGTGAGGGTAGATTTAGCTTCAACTGAGATGAATCCGTGACCTTGGTCATCCATAAGATTGGCAAGCTAGTGCTCAATTGCACAAAGAGTCTGGTTGTCTCTAGATCATTTAGATTTGGACCATTGAATGGAGATATTTTTAAGTTCCATGAGGTTTCGACAAAATCCTTCAACTAGGTTCCGCCTTTGGGAAGGAGGTTGGTCTCTCCAAAAATCGGTAACCAATTTGTGATATTTGGGGTCCTATAACTAGGTCGAGTTGAACATGAAGGGTGCTCCAGGCTTTAGGGATGGACCAACTAGTTCCAAATAGATGGGGGTAGTGATAAAGGACACTCCCAGATCCAACCCATTGAAGAAAATTGGAGAGGGTAGCAAGCAAGTCCTCTTTGATGAGAAACCAATCCAATTGCCTATGCAAAGTAGCATCACCAATTCTCCTATTATGTCATGTTAGTTTCTTTTTGTTCATGGGGATCTCCATCAGATGATTTCGTTCCAGGAGATGTTCCATATATTATGATAGGGGATATAGTTGTGTATGATGTCCCAAAGATATCTCATGATGAATAGTGAAATTGAGGTCTCCACCCAAAGCTAGGTTATTAGAATTCATCAACGGTAGTTGCAATTGGTGATTCCAGAACTCCACCCTACTATGATATGATGCATAGACATTGATGATATGAAAGTTCTCTCCCATCTCTGAGGAAAAGATATCCATTCCTAGGAATCTAGGTTCCCCCCATATAGAAATAGGGTTGATGGATCGAGTACTAATGCCGAGTTCAATACCTTGGATCATCCATTGACATCTAGGCATGAAAGCACAAGTCAAACATCATAGAGTGAAGAATCTAGGAAACCTGCTCTTCCTTCCCGAGGGTTTCTTGTAAATAAATTATGTCAAATGGCTTTGTATCTAGGAGCCTCTTGAGGGATAGTTTTTTACCAGGGCTAGCAAACCCTCTGAAGTTGAGGGACAACCACTTCATGGATCATCTTGAATAAGGATGTTATTTCCTTTAAGAACCCTATCAATTTTGGTATGTCTGCCTAGGGCCACATCTACCCTGACAAGAAGGATAGCTCTCAAAATCTTGAAGGGTTCCCTCAAGTGGGTTTAGTCTCAATAGGGAGGGAAGAGAGACCATATCAGGATGGTCTAGGAGGGATGGATA
>APFE031718180.1:0-10936 GCA_000404065.3 Pinus taeda | reverse complement strand
AGCCAAGAAAAATACTAAAAACAAAATTATAAATATAAGAAGACTTAAGAATTACCCAAGACACAGTGACCTTTGTGCATCAAGAGAATACTAGAGAGGGTCCCTGCGTACCAATTACATTGAGAGAAACTAAAAGACAATGGTCTGCAACTAAGAGATCATATGAATAACCAACATACTTCCTTATCCCTGAGATGCATAGAACCAATGCCCAATTTTCCCGTAAACAACTCCCTTATAGCTTCACTCTCATATCCTTTCCCTCCATAGTCGCTCTTAGGGATGCGAAGCAATTATACTCCCATATTAATTTTTAATAATTGATTGTAGCTAACCTACATTTCTCCCAAAAGGAAGGCCAAACCTCATTTTTGGGGGCTTCAATCATTTTCCTTAGGATATTTCTTCTAAGACAGACCCTCCACCCCACTTTCCTCCTCCGAATGTTACTTATGATGGTTAATGAGATGCAATATACTCATGTTGTTCTACATTCATAGGGGCGCCCATGCCACCTCTTCCATTTAATGTAATCCCCTCTATAAGTTGGCAGACACAACCACCAAGTCCACTAATCTCCTCCATTTACACCCATATTAGGGAGCCCCCATGGGCTATACTTATTAACATATTGTTACGTATTAATATTAATATGTTCTATATGTTTATATTAATAATATAATAATGGTGGGTCCTTCTTTTTTGAAGGAATAGAAGTTGTGGAGAAAATTTTGGACAATGTTGTCGAAATTAGACCACCAGAAATTAAAGTGGTAATGGAATACTTGCTTTGGGACTTGTGCGATGGAAACAAAGGCCACAAGTCGAAGAATATGGAGCCTACTTTGATATATTCAAATAGAGAACCAAGGTAGCTAATGTATATATTGGAAATCCATGGATTAAGTGAGTGAGGGACCAAACACGAGATCAAGCGAACGTAACTATGAAAGAGGATAGAAGGCAGTGAGAAACAAGTTAGGCGATGCTACAAAGTTTAGATCCTATTTCAATCTTACACAATGTTGTATAGTTTGGACTTTGCTGCAAAGTTTTGATTTTTTTGTAATATTTGGAATCTGAGCTATATGAGAGAAAGAGCGCTTACAGGCAGATATGGACATGTAATGACTTGTTTTGATACTTATTTTGAATTTTAATATCTCTGCACAAGTCTATAATGTTTCACAAGATGTAATGGAGAGATTTTGGTGTAATTAGGCTCTGATGTTTTAATAATAAAAGTACAATGGGGTCTTTTCTAACTCTTTATATGTTTTGCACCCCCGTTTAAAATTCTCTACATATGGTTACCTTTTGTTAAAATGAATGTATAAATGGTTGTGCAATTTTTCTATATAGCTAAATCCAAATCACCTACACCTTTTTATGGTTTCGGCTCACCTTGGGTGAGACACACCTTTGATTCAAGGGAGTGAAAATGTCAGCAAAATTCTACACTACATGAAAACCTTTTTTGGCACCCTAGGTCGAACCCTAGGTCAAACTTCAATTAAACTTTTTTACCAACAAATGATTGTGTTTCTAGGACCTTGAGCTTCCTAAGGGGATCTATATCACATGACCAAGGTATATTCATCTGGATATCCAAAAATGGTGGCATAGGAGATTTGATTATTTTACTTTGCAGTAGGAAGAATTGAGACAATAGGATCTAAATTGGGTCAAAGGATAGGTTTTGTACACTGAACCTCCTTGTGACCAATACGAGATATTTTTGGGAAAGTATCCTGAGGATTTATAAATTTGATTGACTCGACTTCACCATAAATCAAGTGTTTCGGTACAACCAAGGTTGCGCAGAACTTGGACTACAACTGATCTAGTTGACTTCATCGTTTGAATAAATATCTAATAAGAGTTGTTGAATTTCGGATTAACGTGAATATTGAAATCTATATCATTGAATTTGGGATTGATAAGAAACAATTGTTCTCTTGTGTAGAAGCCATATTCAAATTTGGGTTATGAGGACAGTTGCTAAAAGATATTCCTCCCTGTATTAAAATATTTTTGGTTGAAGACGACTTGTTGGTGTTTCCACAAGATCAAATGGAAGCTTAAAATTTTAGTACTAGGGGAATGGATTATAGGAGAGGAATGTCATGCAGATGCGGGAGAATGAGGAAATTATTATAATATATCAAGAAGAGTTATGGAAGGTGAGATACTTCAAATCATTGCAATGGGAAAGAATAGTTGACGAGTGGCAAGAAAGGAAGTTGTGGGAAGTTAGGGTTAGAAAAAGGGAGTCGCAATGCATAGGGGATGTAAAATTTTCGGTGGTGTAGAATAAGGAAATGGAGACTCTGTAGTGGCAGAATGGAAGTGAGGGAGAAGGTTCTCTTTTCTGGAAAAATAGGAGCTTCGAGTGGTTGTGAAGTGGAGTGTTTAGAAGTGGTTACTCGAGTATCTGAGGAATCAGAAGGATGTCAGACACATGAGCCAACATTTCTGCCGATTATCTTATCAGATGAACAAAAACCATTAGATGATGATCTACATTTTGCAATAAGGTGGATTTTCTTTGAGGATGATTCAGTACTAGAATATAGAACCATGTAACATTGTAGAGAAACTCCTCCTCTCCCTAACCTTCCCTTGGTGCCATATCAAAGTCCTGATCTTCTCTTTCTAAAGGTATACAATTTTATTAACGTTTAGTTATTCCATAAGGGTAAAGGTAGTTTTATTGGTCTTAGTCAAGCAAGTTCAGCTTGTTGTTCTCAACTAGGTTCCCAAGGATTCATACTTTTTTCTTCAAAATACTCAAATATGGCCAAAATCGTAGTTGACTCACTTACTAGATACCCAAAGTTTGTAGGAAGGGGGATTGAAGATGTTGAAAAACACTAGTATTTATGTGAAGTTGTTTGGAGAGATTTTCAGACACCTGACGCTACTAAGATTATTTAATTTCAAACTATGATATGGGATAGAGCATTGAGATGGTTTATAAAATGGATCGATGCTAACCCCAATGCTAGTATAGATTTGGTTAAAAATGAATATATTCAAGAATTTAGGTTATGTCGCCAAATCAACAAGGATTGGCGAAATTATTAGATATTCACCAATGGGAGGGGAAATCTACTTAACAATGTAACAACATTTTAAAGGTGCTATCAACAAATTTTGTTATCCCATTGATTCACATCATCAAAGAGATTTATTCATTAAGGCCCTATTACCAATGACTCAAATTCTATTGTCTTAGTAGAAGATTGATACACTTCATGATTCCTTGGAACAAGCGATGTAGATAGAGGCTATGGCCTGTTATCCAAAAAACTGTAGAATTTTTATTTATTCAACAGATCCTGCTATTATGGGCCTTCATAATAATATTGCTACCTTGATAGAAAAACTAAAATATCTTGCACCTTTATAATCCATGAGACCTCATATTTTGTGTACACACTGTCATGCTGAAGGACATCATGTTACAAAGTGCTAGCGAATGAGGGGGTTCGGACTATCTAGTGCTCCTATGGGACCTCCTCCATCGGAATCCCCTAGAATTATGAAAATCTTCTATGCTCTTTGTTTTTTAGGTCATATGCAATTCCAACCATTTCCAAATCCTCAAGGTATGTCTTTGAATGATTATTGTGATATATTTCAATGTTTTGGTCATTTACCTCATCTATGTCCTATTCTACAAAGTACTCCAATTTTCCTAATAACGTGTTCTATGAGTTTTTTGGATCACCTAATCATCATATGAATCAATGTTGGTCCTTAGATACTCTAGCTGACCACCTTGATCATTCAGCCTTTCATATTAATAAGACTCCTTGAATATGAGCAGGGGGAGCTCCAAGAGGAGGAAGATCAGGCGAAAGAGGCCAATTAGGTGTTATGACTATGATAAGGAAGGACATGTTGTGAGAGAATTCACTATGCCACGAAGACCTTGGTGTTCATACTATTGAGTGAATACCCATGCAACTGAAGATTGTCTTGAACTTATTGCTCGGTGGGAGGAATGAAACCAGGCTAAACAAGCTAATTCATTTTGTGAAGAACCTCAGGATCGTAGTCCTACAATTCAACCCAATATCAATGTTGTTACAAGGGGAGGGAAGAAGAATGGAGCTGATATTGGGACTCTTGATCAGCCATCTATTATAGGACTTACATCTCCAATGAAGTCTTATCATCTAAATCAACACAAGGAGTACTATAGGGATGTAGTTGAACTTTTCCAATTATTGATTTCTTCATAAGGATATCACAATGAACAACATGAGAAAGTAAAGGTACATGAGCAGAAGCATTTTCTAGAACCTTTCCAACCAATAATGAATTGGCTTAAGTTATTTCTACAAATTATGAATGATGGAAAACTCACAGGTCAGTTGTGGAAAAAGTTAAAAACTATTGTTAAGGATGATTTTTCTTCTGAAGAACTAATGTTTACAAATTTAACTGAGGAACATTCCAAGTGGGTACGATGGAACAAGAAGAGAACCAGAAGGGATTTCTAGGTAGAGGCTCAGATTGAAGGGTTTAAAATTAAGGATTTCATGTTGTATTTGGGGTTGGATGTCAATATTCTGCGGAGGAAAACTTGGAAATCCCTCAGAAAACCCAAGTTATTATTTCCCTTTATTCAGTTGCAAATGGAAAATAAATATTGCATTCTTCTTGTTGGCAGATTACAGGATGTTGAAGTTGATATTGTTGGTATTAAAACTTTTGTAGATTTTGAAGTTATTGATATAATTGGAGATAAATATTAATATCCAACTTCATTGGGCATTGACTGGGCTTTGAAGAGTTATGTAGTCATTGATATCAAGTGGGAAATCATCACTTTTGAAGTAGATGGCATGAGGGTCATACAATCTCTTGCTCCTTATCAGGGCTCAAGATTTACTGAACCTATGGATGAGGTTTAGTCACCTGATTTATTGGATTAACTATATCAACTGACTACTGGGAGGCACGAAGATTATATTAAACCAACAATAGATGGATCTATTATTTGGTGGAGTATTGAAAGTATTGAAGTTGGATTTAAGGCTATGATGGAATATTGGAAAAAAGGAACTCATGAAATTCATTCTCGACATTGTGTTGTTGTTTGATGTGTCTGCTAGATTAGTACTGAGCTATGCGAGTATCCTATTTATAACGGTACTAATTATGTAGTAAATTTATTAAAGAAATTGACTCTTTGATAGAAAAATTCAAAATATTCCTTTAATGAGTGTTGTTTTGCAAGAAACTCGCGCAAGTTGGTGGGCGGCCCATCCGGATCAACTTCAAGATTGGAGCACCATTAATGTTGTTCTTCTGTATCAGTTTATTCCTCCAAATGAGATTTGCAATAGAATCCTTGCTTATGATGGTCGTACTTTCTCGCAAGAGCATGTTGAGCATTGCTGTTCTATATGGTAGGTTCATGCCCTAGAAACTTAAATATGGACACATCTATTTATCCATTCATTGGGAAATATTCCACAAGCTTGGTATTTGCAGGAGGAGTTAAGATGCCAAACAACAAATTGGGAGGTGTTGTCTACCCAATTCTCTAGAGACTTTTCCTTCTCTGATGTTGATAGTAAGATAGTGCAAGACCTTAGAGATATCATAGGGGTATTGTTTTAGTTGGGGATGCTTTATCGAAATGCAACAGGTATGAAAAATTTGCGCACCAGTATGACTCAGGGTTTCATGAAGCTATGCTTTGTAGCAAAGATAGTAAAGATCCAAATGATGACCTCGATGAGTTGAGACATTTTTCTTCTAAAGTGTTTCCAGGGAATGGAAAATAAAATAGGATCCTATAGATGATGCTCCACATATTGCAACCTCTTAAGTTGAAGATGATGAATATTGAGATAGAAGATAAACCAAAGCTTTCTTTTGTTGGGGACTATTGGGATGATCAAGGCACTCAGGAATTTTTTTATCTACTCAAAGAATATGAAGATTTATTTCCCTATTCTATTTCATAATTAAAGGGAATTAGAGGAGATTTGGGAGAGATGAAGATAACATTGAATCCAGATACGAAGCCAGTTGAACATCGACCTTACAAATTGAATCTACAAGTTAAGGAGAAAGTAATGAAGGAAATTGACAATATGCTTGTTGTTGGCCGTATATTATTGGTTGATGAAGTTGAATGGATAAGCCCCATTGTCATCCAAGATAAGAAAGATTCAGGAAAAATTCGAGTGTGTGTTCACTATCGTAGTCTCAATAATGAATGTGTGTATGACCCATTTCCAATTGCTTTTAGCAATGAAGTCTTCGATAATGTTGGGGGTAATGAAGCCCATTTTCTTACTGATGGTTTCTTGGGGTACCACCATGTTCACATTGCAAAAGAGGATAAGAAGACCACTTTAACTACTGAATGGGGATCCTATGCTTATAATTTTATGCCCTTTGTGTTGAAGAATTCCCGAGTTGTTTTCTAGTGCATTGTTATTGATTCTTTCCATGCATATTTATATAAGTTTATTGAAGTCTACATGGATGATTGGATTGTTTATAGTTTTCTCAAGCATCATCCTAGATTGATGAGGGTCATGTTTGATAGGTGTAGACAACTTCAAATATCTTTGAACTTGGAAAAATGCAATTTTGTTGTGCTTTTTGGAACATTGTTGGGGAATATCATTTGCAATGAGGGAGTTTGTGGGATATTCCCAAGGTCATGGTAATAATGAATATGACACCACCCACTTACGTCTAAAATTTTCATTCCAGTTTGGGACATACTAATTATTATCAAAGGTTTATAAGAAATTATGCTTCAATTACAACTCCACTTGAGAAGATTCTTAATAAATTTGAACGCTTCATGTGGTCTAGTGAATGTGATGTTGCGTTTTATACATTGGAGGATAATCTTACTAGTGAACACATTCTTAGATACCCTGACTGGAACAAACAATTCCATGTCCATGTTGATGCACCTGGAAAATCATTGGGAGCTATAATAACACAACCAGGTGAAGGAAACATGGATCATCCTGTCTATTTTACAAGTAGAGAACATTCCAATGTGGAGAAGAATTATACTACTAGAGAATGGGAATCTTTATCTATGGTATATTCTCTCCAAAATTTCTAACATTATTTGCTGAGAGGTCCCTTCAATTTTGTCACAGACCACCCAATGCAGAAATATTTAGTTAATAAGCATGTGCTTGAAGGAATAATTTGTCAATGGTTATTTTTATTACACGAGTTTACTTTTAAAGTGATTGTTAAGTGGGGAAGATCCAATGTGGGGCCAGACCATTTGCCTACGTTAGAGTTAGGAGAATCAGGGGGATCATATGATGATCAGTTGTCAAATGCTCATTTTTTTCATGTTGAAGTTGTTCCTAATTACTTAGAATATTTTTCCCTTTTCTTGGTACAGGTCAATGTCCTCCTGATTATACTATGGTGCAGAAGAAGCAATTGGTGGTTAGATCAATATGCTATCAACTTATTGCAGGAAAACTATATAAAATGGGTGTTGGTCAATTTTTATGCCATTGTATCCTTGATCATGAATGCAAAGGTGCATTATGGAAATGTCGCAATGGGGTTGCAAGAGTTCATCTTGGAGGGAAAGCTACTACTTAGAAAGTTCTGCAAGTTGGCCTTTGGTGGCCGACTCTCTTTAAGGATGCAAAAGAATACGCAAAGAGTTGCGATGTCTTTCAATGGGTTGGGCAAACATTGCATTTCGATGAAATACCTTTATATATTGTACCAAATTTTGTTGTTTTTAATAAATGGGCAGTTGATTTCATTGGGCCTATTCATCCTCTTGCTCGTCATTTGAATGCTCAACATATAATTACCATGGTGGATTATTTGACTCGTTGGGTAGAATTTGCTGCAGTTAAAGATTGCACTAATGATATGGATGCTTTGTTTATATTTTAAAAAAATATTACCATGTTTGGTTGTCCATGAGGTCTTAAAAGTGATTCGAAATCCTATTTCGTAAATGAAATTGTCCAGGCTCTACTACAAATTTTTATGACGAACACCATAAGGGAACTCCTTATCATCGAGAAGCCAATGGGACTATGAAAGATTTTAATAAAATTTTAGAGAAAGGACTTATTAATGTTTTCTCTACAAACAAATATGATTATGATGAATGAGTTCCTGCTACTTTGTGGACCTACTAAACTACAGTCAAGCGGTTTCAAAAGTATATTCCTTTTGAACTGGTTTACGGGAAAGAATTTGTTATTCCTGTTGAGTTTATTATTCCTAATATTTTCATTTCTCATGAAAATGGAATTTCTTAAGATGAGGCCATTTTTGAATGAGTGCATGAATTATCGTAGCTAGATGAGTCCTGATTTCTTGCTTATTTTCATCAAGTTATTGCGAATGAGTGCCATTTTCGCGGGTGTCACTCCCTCTAATCATCCAGTACTCTCGTTAGGCCTGGTTCAATATATCTCATATTTCTTGTTATCTTCTAATGGTTTTGTAGTGAATGAGAAGTTTCCAACTCTTTTGCAACCACCAATTTCCCTAGTTTCATCTCCGAAAGAAAGATTCGTAGGAAGAAAGGTTAGTATTCTTTGTGAGTGGCCCTTCTCTTCTTATAGGAAAGGTAGAGGTTTAGTCATTTATTTTAGAAAGAGGAAAACATACATCTTGTATAAATGGCCCTACCTATTTATCTTATAGGGTTTAAACAATTCAAACATAAATGATCTTAGTCTAAATTCAAAATTGAACAGAGACATGTCACCACCTACCCAATGATGGGATCCATAGCATTGATAGAAGCATAACATTAGCATAAGGTCTTCACCATTCCCTTACTCTCGGTCCTTTACATAGTTATACATATCCCTAGCCCCTTGTTTATTGAGATCCACATTATGCATACTTGAGTAATCCATACATCGCCAAAGAGTCAGATGCTTGGGAGCTAGATCACGATGCTTATGATTTTCCGAGTCTTTAGAGAGTCGGATGCTCCAGATTGATCGAGCAATTACGACCCCAAGTTACTGATTCCAGTGCATCTAGGGGAGCAACACCTATACTATAGAGAGTGCCTATATAGAGGTAATTTATTTCAGTAGATTCTTGGATTTGAAGTAAAGGTTGAAGAACTTGAACCAGAACGAGGAATTTAAATTCCATTTTTTTTAAATTAAAATATCTATCTATTTTGTCTTGGATTTATGGTATTGGACTCACTTAATGATCTATAACATGCTTTTTAATATTTAACCTGAAACGAGTGACCTATTTTCTGTTTTTCCCTGAAATCTCTGTCCATGTATATCTAATTCGTTATATGTCTATGATATAATATTCTTTGGCCTTAGTGGGATTTCCATGAATCTTTATCCCTACTAAGTTTTCTATTTTTGTATTATGAATGAAAAGAAAAAGCTAGTATAGGTTTATACTACTATAATAATAAAAAACACTTAAGCTTACTAGGGGAATTGTTGTACACGTGTGCCATTAGACTGTGGCATTCTTTATCCACTTGGGCCAAGGCTCAATTGACTATAAACTTGTTGCATAATTTGTTTATTTCATCTACTATGGAGAAGATGTTAGACCCAATCATCACTTTCACATATCTAAAAAATGAAAATTAGTTTCAGTGGTGAACTGGTGTATTTATTTAATTTGACCTAGTATGGTGAATCATCATGACTCATAGTTCAACAATCTTCTTAAGCAATATATTATGGAGGGTGTAGACTACACAGGAAGGTGGTAAGCTACATTACCCCGCATATACCAAAAAGAAAATCCTAGAAAGCACATTGTAAAAGGAATACAAAAGCATCAATGAAACCCCATATTAAAAGCTAATATTGATAAGTATGTAAAAAAACAATATTAAAGAGTAATAATTATGTGAATTTATGTTTTACCAAATAGATTAAGTAAAATTATGCCAAAAGACATGTTTATCTTGGAATAGGGTTTCTATAATTCTAATTTAATTAGTACTCATTACTATGTAGATGGCCCAGATTTAACCTCCACATTATTCTTTTTGTTCTTTTAATTAAATTGTTTAACTTAAAAAAATATCATATCAACAAGTGTCATATGCACTCACTTATGATTTTTTGGACATATGGTATTAATAAGGTATGGTTTTGTAACAAAATTATATTTACATGTTAATAAATTTCCATGGTAAAGTGGGGGTAAATTTCAATTATTACGAACCTTATTCTATATTATAGAAAGAAAGGAAAAAATAAATGTAACTATGTTCTGAGAAATATGTGTGTATTTTTTTTTCATTAAAAAATTATTATCAATTAACGTATTTTTTCCAAATATTTTATTATTAATTATATAACTATTATTTTTCCATATCCTAAGTAGAAATATATTTAAATGAGAAGTTTTTATATTAAAATGAAATACTTAACTTGAAAAAACTTTAACTTTTCAAAAAGACCATAAGCAAAAAAAAAAAAAAACACATTAACATTATTTATCCTCTAAAAATGTGAAGGATACTATACTAGTGTAAAAAAATTAAGCTAAAAACCAATATTGATAAGTACCTTAAAAATGATGCTAATGAGAATATTTGAGTCAATTTATGTTTTAAAAAATAGAATAATTATAATTATCTCAATGGATATGTTTATTTTGGAATGGGGTTTTTAGAGTTCTAATTTAATTATGAGTAATTATGAATTGCATAACATTTTAAAATATTCATATTAGCCTACATAAATGAAAGGTTGAGATTTTTCTATGTTCTTTTAACTAAATTAATTAACTAAAAAACATCATATAAACAAATGCCATATAAAGTGAGTTATGATTTTTTGGCATATAGCATTAAAAAGCCATGATATTGTAACAAAATCTATATACATATTGAGAACTCCCATGGTAAAATTAAAATAAATCTTCATAGTTAAGAATTTTACTTCAT
>APFE031718174.1:74337-87117 GCA_000404065.3 Pinus taeda | reverse complement strand
TTCTCCCCTAGATTCCACCTATCTCAGAGTCCAATGAACAACATGATCAACATCATGTACATACTTTTTAAGTAAATAAATATGGAAAAAATCATGTGCTTTCATTGTGAGTGGCAAGGCTAGTATGTAAACCACTAGCCACACTCTTTCTATGATCTAAAATGGTCCACAAAATCTTGGTGCTAACATAGCACAAGATCTAATTATCTATGAACTCTTCCTTGGTCTAACACGGAAGTAGACAAGTTCCCCCACTTGAAATTCCTTGTGCATTCACTGTTGATCTACATAGCTCTTTTGCCTATTTTAAGCTATTTTCATGTTCTTCCCAGTAGAAAATTCTTCTTGTTCCATTTCCTTCAGCATATTAGGTGAAATATGCACCCTTTTCACTAGATCATTCTGGCTTATAGGTGTATTACATGTTCTTCCATATAGAGCCTCACATTGACTCATTTTTAATGATTCATGGTACCCATTTTTATACGAAAATTCTACCAAAGGTAGAAAATCTTCCCACCTCTTAGGTTTATGCATGACATGCATTCATAGCATGTCTTCTAGTACCATGTTTACTCTTTTAGTCTATCCATCTATTTGAGGATGATATGTTGTACTAAATGCTAACTCTGTCCCAAATCCAACAAGTAGTGCTTTCCAAAATCTTGAGGTGAATTTGGCATCCATATCTGAGATGATCTTCTTGGATACACCATGCAATTTAAATATTTATTTCATGAAAGTCTAAACAATATCACTGCCTTATGGGTGGACTAGACAACTATAAGATGAGCTACCTTACTCATCTTTTCCACCAGTACCACTATGGCATCATGTTTTCTACATGTCCTTGGTAATGTTGTGATGAAATCCATGTAAATGAATTCCCACTTGCATTCAGGATAGGGATTGGATGTAAAAATCTCATTGCCTTTCTAGACTCCACTTTCACTTGCTGGCACTCAAAGCACTTAGCAATGTACCAAGAAACACCCTTTTTCATGCTATCCAATACTACATATTTTTCATAGCTATTATCATTTTTTGATAGCCAGGATGATTTGATTACAGTCTTCTATTAAACTCATCAGAGATGAGCTTCTTCAAGTCACCCGTACAAGGTATATGCCATCTACCTTTGAATTTTAACATACCTTCATCTATGAGTGAGTAAGTCTTACTCAATGCTCCTTTTGGCTCTTGTTGCAAGCATTCCTTCACTTGATGGTAATGCTCATCCTGATGTATTGCCTCTAATCCTTTCCATAAGATCAACCTCATAAGTACCGATGGCTACCACATGAGCCACCTACACCCTCCTACAAAGTGCATCTACCACTTTGTTTTCCTTGTCTTTGATATATTTTATTTCAAAATAAAATTAACTAATCGTGGCTATCCACCTAACAGTATTGCATTTAGCTTAGGTTGGTCAAATAAATACCTCAACCCTCCATGATTTGAATTTAAAACAAACCTCCTTCTTAGAAAATAGTTCCTCCACACTTTCAATCTATACACTATTGTTTTAGCTCCAAGTCACGAGTGACATAATTTTGCTCATGCTCATTCAACTTCCTTGACTCATAACAGATTACTTGTCCCTCTTACATTAGGACTCCACTGAGCCATTCCTTGCAGACATCTGTGCCAACCACAAACTCCTTTTCTGGGTTTGTGATTCTCAATATTGGTGCTTGTGTTAGATGTTTTAATTCCTCAAAATTGGTTACACACTATAGTGTGCATTAGAATTTAATTCCTTTTCTCTACAATGTCGTGATTGGATCTCCAATGTTGGAGAAGTTCTAAATGAATCTCTGGTAATACCCAGCTAGTCCCATAAAGGATCTAACTTTGTCACATTCTCAGGAGTACGCCACTTCATGATGCTTTAGATCTTCACACAATCTACTACAACTCCTTCCTTGAAAACATTGTGTCCCAAGTATTGAACTTGTAAGTGAAAGAAACAATATTTGTTGAACTTGACATAAAGCTTGTGTTCTATCAGCAATTGTAAAATTGATGCCAATAGTTCCTTATGCTTTTTTTTGGTCTCAAAATAAATCAAAATATCACCTAAAAAACTAACACAGACTTGTCCAAATATTAACTAAAAATATTATTCATTAAACACATAAACATGATTAGAACATATTATAATATTATTTATTATTAATATTATAATTTATACTTTATGTAAAATTATTATATAATTTAAATATATATAATTTTTTAGTATAATATATCATTTATCGAAAAACTTAAAATTATAATATATAATAAATTTTAAAAAAAATTAAATTTTCAATAATGGATTAATTATTTCTTTAATAATAATAATTTTAAATTTTAAAATTATTTAACTTTTATATAATAATGGGTCCATTAATAGAAAACGATAAATAATAAAATTGATAAACAAAAACATACTTAAATATAAAATTAACTAAGTGAGACGTTAATAATTTCTTAATTATATACAAATCTAAAAAAGTTAAATTGTGAAAAATAATTGGTCATCTTAACCATAACATATGTTGTAATAATCATAAAAAATAAAACGACATATCACAAGTTGAAATTTATAATTTATTACGTGAGTCTAAATGTACGATCTTGAAAATATTCCAAAAGCCCTTCATTGAATTTATTTGGATTAAATATGTCCCTAAAATCAATATAAAAGAGCAAAGATACGTAAAGGCAAAAGGCCATTTAATTTATTCGTCCATGTTTCATGGTCGTAAAAGACAGTGAAAAGAACTAGAAAGGTCAGTATTGCAAACAAATTTCATATGTATGTACCCGAGGCACTCTAAAAAAAAGTGATTTTCACTCTCAATATTCATATTGTCAAAGAGATAGAAAATCCTTTCTATCTATAACATTTTAAAAACACTTAATTACTTATTTAATTAATCACTTGTGATTTAATAATATATAATGATAAAATACCTTTGATGGTTTGTGTGCGTAAGTATTTGTTAAAAGTATCTTATATTATATATAAAGTCATATTAGATCTTTATTCCCTAGTTTCTCCTCTCTTTGGTTTTTTTCTCTCGAATTAAAGCTTTAGAAAAATGAATATGATTATTTCCTTGGAATTTCAAATAATTACTTGACCAACCACATTTGGGATTAGATGTCATATATGTAAAGCTTAATAAGTAAGCCAAATTGTAAGTTTAGGAAGCTAGAGTGAGAAGGTTTTAAGCTATATTAATTTTCTGTGCGAAAGGTTGTTTGAGAGAGAAGACCACTTACAATGTTATTTTATTTATATAAGAAATTAATGTTTAAAACGAATAATGAATAATGTGTACATATCATATTAATATATGTTAAATTTGTTCAAAATATGATTATATATTTTTATTTTTTAAATAGAAAATGTTCTTCGCACAAAAAAAGTTTGCATCATCTGTCCATAATTCATGAAATAGAAAGAAAGTTGAACATACAATATATATTCATTGTTAGTTAATATTAAAATATTTGATAATCTTTGAGGCGATTGGTGTACACAAATACAGGAAATGATATGGAAATGAAAAAGAAAAGAGAAACATGATACTTGCAATACTTTTGATAAATTTATTTTATGGTTTTTATATTAAATTTATGCTTGGAAAGTTAAATGGGACAAGTGACGTGATGTGAGGATGTAAATATTTATTTTGATTAAATAAAATGACAATTTGTTTTTATGTGTTAATATTTTTGAAAATATGTTAAAGACTATCATGTGCAATTAGACTCCTGACTACTAAGAAAATATTTGGAATCAATTATGCACAAGAATGGGCAGGAACAAAAGAAGAAAATCATCCTTTTTCCATTCAGTTGAACTTTCAGCAAGAACAAACCACTAAGAAATTTATGATTGGAGATATATGTCATGGGGTGGAGCCCGTGTAAAGAGAACACATGAGATGAAGACAAATTTATTTAAGAAAGGCTAGTGCGAGAGAAATATTGGACCTGAACCCAAGAAACCAACAAGACACTACTAAAGGGTTATGGAGGAGAAATTAAAAAAATGTTCCTACATTGTTTTCTAGGCAGAGAGGAGTAGATCTTGGAGAGAACTAAATGAGAAACTTAGTTCGTGGTTGGGAGGAATGTAGAAGCCTTTAATACATTTCCTAGAAGACTTTAGATAAGTATATGAATGTCTTGATTAAAACTGTGATTAATTGGATTATTCTGACTATTTTGGTTTAGGAAAGGATGCAATAGATTTCTATTGTGATTTTAAATGATTTTGGTACTACAGAAGAATAAATGGGAAAGTCATATGCGAGAGAGAGAGAGAGAGAGAGAGAGAGAGAGAGAGAGAGAGAGAGGTGTTTTTCCTGTTTTTGTTAGAGGTAGATGGAAAGTACCAGATGGTAAGGACAATGTTATACATAGATCCTATATGTGAATATTAACTTTTACTAATATTAATGTCTAATTATGTAGATAGTGGAATAAAATAACTATATGTACATAACTATATAACAATGGCAAAGAAAGTAGGAATTATGCCCAGGTTAGTTGTTGCAGGTCCTAACATGAATGAAACCTTGTTCATAGGCTAAAGAATATGCAATCCTAGAGAAAGAATGACACGGATTAGAGAAACCTGAAGTGAACCCCCATGATAAGAGTCCACTAGGCCTCTAGCCTAGTAGTATATTTTACTAAATTATAGTTTTGTAGTCCATATATACACACAAATACTAATAACAAATCATAGAGTATGTATGTTCAATACTAAAAGTAGAAAGGAATTAATTTACATATTCATAATACATATAAAGAGTGAGCAACACATACATGCATAAAGAAAGAAAGGAGTACAACATGAATAAGGGCACAAACCTTGTAGTAATTCTTAAAAAAGCTACCAGATTCAATCTTAAAAGGAAAAAAATCAAATAGTTTCTTTTCTTATAAATCCGAGGAAGAAATTCCAAATTTAAGACCCTACATGCTTCAACCTCAACTTTTATAAAATGATAAGAAACCCCATCTCGGTATTCACATTTAATTATTATGCACAATGAACTATAGAAACAAAATTTAATTATTGTTATGAAAATGTAAAGAAGAGAATTTACAGTCATGGCCACATGGGTCTTGGCCATACAATAAAAATATTGAACAAGAAACTGAAAAATTAGCAAGAGAAGGAAATCCCTTGACATAAAAATAAGGGAGCATAATTATTGTTGAAATTCACCTACACATATCAGGTGTTTGCCCAAATATTTTAACCGAACTTCCAAACTAAGGTATTACAAAATGAATTACGTCATTATGGCCAATATGGGGCCTCTTAGTAAAAACCCTAGCATAAGAAATTTCGTGCAAGCCATGGGCATGATCGAAGCCTTGTTAATGGCATTAAAAAAGCAAGGTAAAGGTAAATGAGCATTTCTAGTAGTCATGATGAAAGGAAACATAATTGTGAAAGTATACTCATGAAAATTCTAGAATGAACCCCAATTGTAACCAGAACTAACCTACGAAAAAAATAGAATGAGTTTCTTAGCCAATATCTCAAATTTCATAAGAAAATATCATGAGAAAAGGCAAGATAAATGTTATGGTAACAAGAATCATTCTTCCCTTAGCAATAGGAATGAAGTCTTCATGCAATTATCTTGCTATAGAAGGGAGACACTTAGTACCACAATTTAATTCACAAAATATAAAACCTCATGAAAATACCAGGGTTAGGGTTCCAGGATTTGAATTTTCCATGAGAAAGTATGGCTAATGAAGTTGTGGGGAAGGCAGAGCTTAGCCAAATCCTCAGAAAAGAGAGTCACCGTGACCAAATCCTCGAAGAAGGGATAGGGTTTTACTTGTAGTCAACCAAGTCAACCGTTGGTGATTGATTTCATGAAGAACATTGTAAAGGAGCTTCAAAAAAATATATATAGCTAGGAAGAAGTAAGATAATAGAGATTTTCATGTCAGAGTTGAACCTAGTGTGTAAATTTGGTCTTTTCCAGCATGGGCATTAGTTATGAATAGTAATTCTAAGTAGGGAAACCAAACTATGATAGTGATAATCTCAAGAATAACTTGAAAAAATCATATTCATAGTTAAAACATCTTGAGGTTGCAGAGATCATCTCCCCACTAGAGAAAACAACAAAAGAGATTTAAGAACCAAAGGAAAAGGGTAGGTAGTTATCCTAACGAAAAAAATAACACTCACCATTTATTAACCTCTATAAAATACTCACCATTAAATAGAAAGTTATCTAGGTTTTACATCTAGTGTTGTGAACCCCACATTTAATCTCCACGTGAACCAAGTTCCATAATGCAACCACAATGGAGCATGGTTGATGGCTGCTATCTCAGTAAACCTCAGTGTTGGTATAGGGGGAACAACAAATCATTGCTATCTCAACAAACCATAGCGCTGGTACACGGGGAACAACAAACCATTTTTCCTAGCCACACAGTATGTAAAAACACAGTTTAAAGCTCCCTTCGTAACTCCCCAACCAAATATCTTTCTGGAAAATCACTCATAGGTTACAAAATAGACCTTTCTCTGCACAAAACCTAGATGCTAGAATTTCAAATTTCGTCTTCCTTGGATAAAAAATTGACCCGAAAATTTGATGACAGTTTTCCCTTATGAATTTTATTTCTCCTATTGCCTTGATACAGAGTGCTTTTTATTCTTGAATCTGTAATGTAAACGACTCTTTCCAATACACAATATTGGATTCAAAAGCACTTGATTAGAAGATTAACTGAAATGTGATTCTCCAGGTACTCATTTAAATGTAAATAACAAAGAAAATACAATGCATGAATTCCTCATTCCACACATCAATTTAAAATACCAAATCAATTTCAATCTCGAGATATTAATATTACGGTTCACAAACCTCACAAGCACGTATGCAAATAACTATCTCACACAGACTTACAAATTTTGATTTTCTGATATAAAAAAACATTGGTCTAAGAAATTTTGTTTAGTTAACTTCAATCTCATAGAGAGAAAAAAAATTGCGTACATCTCTCTCAAACCCAAAAACTTCCAGCCCACCAAAAATGTTCCTTCACACTTCATAAACTAAAAGCAACTGTCCAAGAAATGAGTTCATGGATGTGAACCAATTTCCCTTAGCCCTAACTACCTACTAACTATAACATCATTTCTTTTAACTAGATATTCCTAACAAATCTTAACTGAATATCAAAAAAATTTCACAAATAAATTTTAAAATGTTCTAGCCTTGACATGTGAGCAATCCATCACAATGCTAGGCTCTTGTTCTAACTTTAATAACTTATCATTTTTATGTGCTCGGTCTAATGCACTTGCATCAGACTCCACAAGAAAGAAAATTTTATGAGCTCGTGCTCATAAGATCTTCTATAAAATGACCTTCTTTCTATAGTGATATTGTTGGAAATAATACTAGGGGGGTGAATCAGTATTAGCAAGTCAATAACTGTTCATTCTCATAATCAGATTTATATACACTACTTCAGTTAGAGGAACTCATTTGTATACGCAATTGTGGTTAAGACGACTAGCGTAGATAATGCAAACTTAAGATTCTATTAATTCATCATATGTTGATCTTTAATTAGTGCATCAAAACCATATAACCAATAACCAGGTGCAGTAAAACAGAACAGAAAATCACACACATGAACACAAGATATAAGGTGGAAACCCATTGTGGCCGAAAACCACCTAATGTAATCGTCTTTATCTTCCTTTTAATAATAAGAAACTTCTTTTTACAATTTTTGTACTAGTGCAGACTTATACCAGTATGCAGGCTTCTACCTGAAGAAGGATACAACCTTCTCTCGTTCTCCAACTTCCCTTAGAAGGGAGCTACAACCCCCTAGCTCTTGTACTAGCTGATAAGTTTACTAGTACGTAGGTGCTGGCCTATAGAAGGCTACAATATTCTCTTTTCTTTCAGGGACCACATTTCATAAATTTTCGGACTGGATCCATCAATAACATCATTCAATCATCAAATATATCTGCATCAACCAATCTCCTTTTCACAAATGAACCAATCAACCACTTTGACAACACTTCAATCTGATCTTTCAGAATGCTGTAACCAGAATACAGTAACCAGAACCCAGAACACTTTAACAACAAACAGAAGTAGCTAAAACATATTTGACAAGGTATACACTACTTCCCTGTGTCAAACCTGCATGCATACTCACCTTTCTCAAGGTGAACCTGTGTACAGATCTGCAAATCAAACTTAAGATGTATACGTTGTTTTGATATGTAGAACCAGCGTGTATACGCACCTTTTCTAAAGTGAACCTGCATACAGATTTCACTTCAAGCCTTAAGGTCTTCACCCATCATTAGATCTTATCCTTCATCAAGCGCTACGGTTCATCCTTGGTTCAGATCCAGTTGTGCACCATAACCCAATAACATGTACACTAGATCTTGCTTATCATCATATATTCAATACTTGAGTAACTTGGCCTAATGATCTTCTTCTCCTTATATAGTGTTAGGTCTCTCTCAATACCATGGTCCAAAACCACTTAGGACCAATACCTTGGACCAAATACCTGGGATCAATACTTCGGAGCAGATACTTTGGACCAATACCATGGATCAAATACCACAGACCAAAACTTAGATTTCCAACATATATGCGCCTTTCCTTCTGTGAAACTACGTGTGTACGTTATACACGCCTTTTGGTTTGTAACCCGCATGTATACACTACTTTGTCAAGGTGAACCTACGTATACTTTTCTTTCCTCATTATGTGAAATTTGATCTATAACTCTGAGCTGTTAACTTGTTGAACTGTGATCTGTCATCTGAGTGAGTTGCCATCAAGGAAAACACCTATGTCAAATCTGAGTCACAATGCCAACAATCTCCCCCTTTGGACTTGATGACAACCCCAAGTCACTCTCCCCTTTTGTCATCAAGGGCAAAGGGTCATGCTCCCCCTGAGTACATGCTGAATTCTCTAATATCCTGAAGTGTGCTGATTGAGCTTCATGAACGAGTCCATGCTCCCCCTGAATATAAGCAAGTTCTACAAAAAGATGTTATAAAAGAAGAACATGACTCTATAAATCATAAATGACCTTCCTATCACCAATGACTCATACATACATCCATCTCCCAACCAAGTGGGAATATACCAATTGTGTATACATGTCAAAACAAAAACATTACAACATCCATCCCATGCATAGTGGGGTAACAAAATAGGTCGTTTCATGAACTTTTCATAAAAATATATACATGACATATATCACAAAGACCAAGACCATGATAGTCATCAGCAACTATCATCAACAACAGTTGTCAATCAACCTCCAGTCCAACAACCTTGTTCTCCCCTGAACCTGTTTCACTTGAAACAAAAAACAACTATGTGATTATGTACCAAGATCTTCTAAGATAATGCCAACAATGCATTATTAGAAGCATATGCTCCCCCTAAACCATATAAGACTCCTTTCTTCCTGAGTCTGGCCACTACTTTTCTTCAAACCAACATAAAAGTGACTATATCCACAGAAACCGGTGTATGTACGTGACTATGCTTCACGAAACTCATGTATAACCACCTTTCTCTGAAACAGGTGGGTGTTAACAGCAGGATGATGCATCAACTACTCGGAGCTTCTTTCTGAGATATTCAAAAGTCTCTCTGGGCAGTGGTTTGGTGAATATATCAGCAACTTGTTCTTTGGAGGGAACATATTCCAATTTGACCTTTTGTTCAAGCACTTGTTCACGTAGAAAGTGATATTTGATGGGTATGTGCTTGGTCTTGGAATGCATGACTGGATTCTTTGAAATGTTGATGGCACCTGTATTATCACATAGAATGGAGATGGGTGGAGTACATGTGATCTGAATGTCTTGCAATGTTGGCATCATCCAAATGAGTTATGTGCAGCAAGATGTAGCAGCCACATATTCTACTTCAACTGTAGATAATGCAATTGAACTTTGTTTCTTGCTAAACCAAGACACTAATCTGGAACCCATATAGACTGCACCACCACTAGTTCTTTTTCTGTCATCAACGCTTCCTACCCAATCTACATCTGTATATGCATGAAGTGTAAGATCTGTATCTCTAGGATACCACAAACCAAAATTCTGTGTCCCTTGAAGATATTTGAAAATCCTTTTGGCTTCTTGAAGGTGTGATTCCTTTGGATTTGCCTGGAATCTTCCAACTATTCCTATTGCATGCATGATGTCTAGTCAGGTACCTGTTAGATAAAGCAAACTACCAATCATGGATTTGTAAGTTGGTTGATGTACTGCTATTGAATCATCATTTGAGCTGAGACTACATCATGTTACCATTGGCGTACATACTGGTTTAGAATCTTCCATGCCATAATTTTTCAAGATCTATTTGAGATATTTGGTTTGTGATAAAAAAATACCATCTTTATTTTGTTGAACTTGTAGACCAAGAAAATATGTAAGCTCACCAAGCAATGACATTTCAAATTATTGCTACATTACTGAAGCAAAATTCTAACTCGTAGCTTCTTCATTGCTTCCAAAAATGATATCATCAACATACACAACAAGTATTAGCAATTTACTATTGTCAATATTTGTATATAGATTGCTATCAGCTGATCCCTTTAAAAAACCTTGTTGATGGAGATATTTGTTAAGATGGTAATACCAGGCCCTTGGAGCTTGTTTTAGACCATAGAGAGCCTTTCTAAGTCTGCATACAAGTTTGCATCATTTCCAAGAATGAATCCGTCTGGTTGCTCAATATGGACTTCTTCTTCTATGTCTCCATTAGCAAAGGCAGATTTTACATCCATTTGATATACTTTGAATTTCTAAAACTAGAAAGAGAAAGGAACATTCTTATGGCTTCAAGTCTAGCAACAGGTGCAAAAGTTTCTTCAAAATCTAGACCTTCTTGGTTGAGCATATCCTTTACAAACAAGTCTGGCCTTGTTTCTAATAAATTCCCCATTTTCATTCAGCTTGTTTTTGAATATCCATTTAGTTCCTATGATATTCTTGTCATGAGGTCTAGGAACTAATTCCCGGGTATTATTCTTTTCAATTTTCTCAAGTTCTTCATTCATGGCCTTTACCCAACAGTCATCTTTACATGCTTCATTTACATTTTGAGTTTCGGTGGAGGATAGCAATGCCAGATAGATTGAAGCTTCTGTAATAGTTCTTCTTGTCTGCACACCTGCCTCTTTCTATCCCAAAATTTGAGTCTCTGGATGATTTTTTTGAACATACTTGGACGGAGTTTTTTCTTCTACCGTTATCTCTTCTTCTGGTGCCCCATTGGTTTCTTCATCAGAATTAGTGGGATTTGATGTGGAAGGATAATCCTCATCTTCTTCATAATCTTCGGTTTTTATTTGTTTTGGATTTTTGCATGCTTCATAAACCACAACATCAATAATTTCAATAATTTTCCCAAGTCTTTTGTTATAAAATTTATATCCTTTACTCCGGGAGTAGTAACCAAGGAGAATACTTTCAGATTAATTTATAGACAAAACAGGTTTTTCCAAGATATTTTTTTAGTTAATTTAAATCAAAATTTTATATAGTTTAAATTGTTTAATTTACATAATTCTAGTGCCCGATGAGTGATTTTTTAGGGAAGTGAATTCATTTGTGCATTCAAAATGTATTTTAAATAATAATAATATTGAAATTGTATTACTACATTTGTGGAAATTCAACGATGAAAAAATATTTCATTTATAAACTAGGTTATATCTAAAAATATTATTAAAATAAAATTTAATTATTTAATAATATTACTAATTAAATTTAAAAAATGATATATAATGATTAATAATTCATTTAATCATTCATTATTTAATATGTATGATGATAAATATTTTTAAGTCTTGTTTAGTATTCATGAATATATTTTGAAAGTGTTTTAACAAATTGGAAAATGCTCAATGCTAATTGACAATTACTTATTCAATTAGTAATATGTGCATTTATAACAAATTGGAAAACACTCTATGCTAATTGACAATTACTTATACAATTAGTCATTTGTGGATTTATAGTGTATGAAGATAAATATTTCTATGACCTATTTTGTATTTATGTTAAATTATTTTAAAGAATATGATTTTTTTTATTGAGCTAGTATGGTTATATTACAATTTTTTTGGAATTTACTCTTTTAAAGTTTTGATCATTTTATTAGTAGACTTTTGGAATTAAATTTCACATAGAGAGATACATAAGTGATAAAACTTGTAAATTTATAAATTTAGCCTAACAAGGTTCACAAAATAACAGTGAATTTAGAAAATAATGTACTCACAAAACGATGGTAAATTTATAAAAAAAATGTTATAAGGAAAAATAATATTTATTATTAAAATTTGGAAAAAAAATGTTATAATAATTAACAATTATTTTTTTAATTAATTACTAATAATTTAATAAGATTAGAAAATGAATATCTCTCAAACTTGTTTATATGTTTATGTTAAAACATTTTAATGAATATGATTTATTGTCGCGTCACATATAATTCTCTTTTAGTTTAAGTTTATTCCCTTGGAGTTTCTATTAATAGCTCTTTCAACATTTAGGATTAGATCTCATATATAAGTGAGTGAATTTGTGAATTTATGAACTTAGTGAGAGATCCTTTGAAGCTAGATTGCATTAATAAAGTAGAAATTTGTTGTGTGTAAGATTGTTAATAAGAGAAAACAAGATAAAATTAAAAATAAAATGTATAT
>APFE031718174.1:15497-68962 GCA_000404065.3 Pinus taeda | reverse complement strand
CAGCCCTGAAACACCCATTGTTTCTCTACACCAAGAGAACTTCTCAGAGCTAACAGATTTTGTCAATGCATCTGCAGTATTCTTCAAAGTGTCCACCTTTACTAGCAATACCTTTTTGTCTTCTATCATATCCCTCACAAAGTGATACTGAACATCAATGTGCTTTGTCTTTGAATGATATGGAGGGTTCTTTGCCAAGAAAATTGCACTTTGGCTGTCACAGTCTATCCCTACATCTTCTAGTGCTAACCCCATACTTGAACACAATCTCTACAACCAAACTACTTCCTTACATGCATGAGTGGCTGCCATGTATTCTGCCTCTGTAGTTGATAGTGCCACTACAGATTGTTTCTTACTCATCCAACTGACTGCACCTCCAAATAGGTTAAACACATACCCACTTGTAGATCTTCTCTGATTGAGATCTCCAGCCCAGTCTCCACCAACAAAGCCATGAATATCCAATACTCTGTCCAATCCTGGTTTTCCTTGGTAGCATAGACCATAATCATTAGTCCCACGCAAATACCTAAAAACCCACTTCACTACTGTCGAATGCTCCTTTCTTGGTTTTGACATAAACTTGCTCAATACTCCCACTACATGTTCAATGTCTAGTCTAGTACAAACTATTGCATATATCAGTCTACCAACTGCACTTGCATATGGAACATGAGAGATGTCCTCTTCCTCTTCTTATGTCTTGGGACATTGTTCAGCAGATAACCTCACACCTACAGGAATAGGAACCTTCACCAGTTTACTATCCTGCATATTAAACCTCTGTAGTATTGTCTCGACATACTTCCTCTGGTTTAACCAGAGCTTTCCATTTGCCCAATCTCTTTTAATTTCCATGCCCAAAATATAGTTTGTAGCACCAAGATCTTTCATGTCGAATTTGGAGGACAATTGGGTCTTCAAATCCTAGATAGTTTCTTTGTCATTTCCAACCAGAAACATATCATCCACATACAAGACCAGATAAATAACATTGTCATCAATTAATTTAAAATACACACAGTGATCTGCTTTGCTTCTAGTGAAGCCAAGTCCCCGTATTAATGTATCAAATTTCTGATACCAGATCCTTGGCAAGGAAAATTTTAAGGATAGAAATTTTTCTTGAAGTTTAGAAACATTGGCGAATCTCATTAATCCCTAATATGCAAACTATAAAATGTTTATTGATATATTTGTAAAATTATTCAAATTTATAATGATTTTATATATAGTCTCTATATAATTTTGGCGATTTTAAAGGTAAAATAATTTTATATTCTAAAATTTGAGCGAATCACCTTTTATAAAAATTGGAAATTAGCAAATCTTTTTGTGGAAAAATCATGGAAAATTAGCCCACTGGGCGAACATTAGCCCCTTAAATTTTCCATGATCCTTGGTGACTATTTTAACCCATACAGAGACTTCTTTAACTTGCATAATAGTTCTTTCTTACCCTTCGCTGCAAAGCCTTCAGGTTGCTTCATGTAGATTTCCTCTTCTAGATCCACATGAAGAAATGCTATCTTCACATCCATTTGTTCTACCTCAAAGTCAAAAGTAGCAGCAATAGATAAAAGTAATCTAATAGAAGTTATCATGGCAACAGGAGAAAAAATATCACCAAAATCAATTCCCGCCACCTGGGAATAACCTTTTGCGACCACCCAAGCTTTTTATTGCTCCACTTTTCCTTCTGCATTTGTCTTCTTTTTGAACACCCATTTGCTGCCAATGGGTTTCCTTCCAATCGGCAACTCCACCAGATCCCAACCCTCATTTTTGTGCAAAGATGCCATTTCATCAACCATGGCCTCTTTCCAGAGTTTTCCATCCTCTGAATCTACAGCTTCCTTCATAGTTCTGGGATCATCGTCAGGAATAGATAAAGAAAAAATTGAATAGAAATCAGATGGACTATACCTTTCAGGTTGCCTTCTTTCTCGAACTGATCTTCTCACAGCTGGAGTTTGTATCTCTATTCCTCCTCCGCTGTAGAGTCTAATTCTTCCTCCTTTAGCACAAACTCTATCTTCTCAGGTTCCTTTTGTTGGACTTCATGTTTAATAACACCTTTCACCTCTCTGAACACCACATCTCAGCTGTACACAACCTTCTGCGTGACTGGGTTCCAAAGCTTATAACAGTTTAAACCATCCTTATACCCAATATTCCAGTTTGATGGGTTGTTGGTTCACTGAATCCCAGAATCTTTAACATGTGAAGGGAATACGACTTTATGACAAGTGTCGATAAACAGTATATCTTCCACCAATCAACAAACTAGTCGGGAGTAGGGTCTTCTTCTTCCATGGCTTCAACTGTCATTCCTTCGTAGAGAAAGGAGAACTGCATAGAATAAAACAGGTTAGAAGTGTAGTTTTGAATATTCATACCTGCGTAGAAGGCGTCCTTTTACCGATCTGTATCAAAATCTGCCCTGTTGAAGTGATTGCTAAAATGTCTGAAAGTAATGTGACAACTTTCAATCTTGTCTTCATCATCATCACTTCTTTGGAGTACATACATAATGCTGCCGATATGCTCCGGATAATTTAAATCTTCAATGGCCTCTTCATTCATCTAGTTTTTCATGCTTTCGGTCCAGAGATAAGGGATTCCCATTCTGTGTCGTATTTCTTTTATCAGGAACCATTCTTCATCGTGATCTAGAAGTGAAATTTCTAGATCATAGGCGATCCATCTGCCAGGGGTTTCTATCCGTATTGAATCTTCATTTCTTCTGATGAAATTGCATGATAGGGAGAGAATTGAGTGTTCAGATAAAAACTCTCGGCTTAGCATATCAGCAAAACTATTTTTATCTCTTGGTACAAACTCTATGTCGAAAATATACTGGCTCTGTTGCATCACCCATATGACCATTATAGCATCTTAGAATTCGCACTTCCAGATTGCATACTTGGAAAAATTAATTTCTTTGATTTGCCAAGTAGCTGTGATGAATTGTTATCCTATAATACAGAATGAGAGAATGAATTAAATATTGTACATTCTGGCTATTCTTCATCTTCAGAAGAAGAAATCTGCAGGGATCCTCATTGTATAGAATGTAGAGATTGTGATTGTAGTGACCTCGACGTCTGCAAATGTAATGCAATTAGAATGATGAAGACTGATTATGAAGAAACCAGCAGGAACTACTTCACTCAAATGATGGCAACAATTGATCCACAGATCAGAGATATGTACAAGTCTTTGCTGACGGATCATCTAAAGCAGACGCCTTCAAGCTCAAAAAATCTTCCAAACAAAGGTTATGTTCCCCCTGCGTCTCTATTCTCAGTCGAAGCCCTAACCAGGAAATTCAAGAATGAAGACTTTGGTGAAGACCTACCACAAACATTACCCAACATTCACCAAGCAATAAAAGAACTGAGAAAGATGGTTAAAGAAAATAAAAGGTTGTGCATATAAAACCATAAAGATTTGAATGTCAGATTGATGAATGCACAAGGAGCCTCTTCCTCACAAACTCCTCCTATGTCAGGAAAATTGGAGAATTGGACATTTCATGCCAATCCAATATCTGAGCAGATGCATGAGAAAGAAGAGGAGGATGGAACTGATAGAATGGGTTTAGGATGGAATATAGTGAACAGAGATGTCATGTATTGCGTCAAGATGAAAGTCAAGATTGGAAACCAATATGAATACTGGAAGGTACTGATGGATACTGGTTCCCGTCTTAACATAGTAAGTAACACAGTTGTTAGCATGAATCATCGAAGACACACTGCATGCCCGAGAGTCACAACAGCCAGTGGCAACATCACAACTGTGTCTAAGGCAGAGATAGATGTGTTTCTAACTGAGGAAATCGGTGTTCATTTAGTCTACCCCGTGGTTCCAGGAATGGACTGTGCAATGTACCTCGGAACACCATTCTTTTAGAACTTCAAGAAGCATGGAGCCAAGCTTGACAATTCTAGCCAAAGGTATGGTTATTTTGTCAGCCTAAATAACAAAGAGATTTTCTTTCCATTTATCAATTCTAACTCACCCAATAGATTGAAAAAGATTGGAAGAATGGAAAATCTAATGGCAAAAATGGAAATGAAAAAAGAAATCCTAAAGATAGAAGAGTATTTGGATAAAGGAAAGTATGCTAAAGAAATAGCAGATCTCACTCCTAAATTTAAAGAATGTTTCTTTGATGACCCAAATGCTTTCTGGCATATTCATAAGCAGGAAGTTGAACTTCCTCTTAAGACTGATTTTAGTGGAAAATTGAGAAGATCTAAGGCAATTGCCATGAATGCCGAACAAATGAAAATGTGCAAAGAAGAGATCAAAGATCTATTGAAGAAAGGACTAATCAGGAAGAGTAAGAGTCCTATTGCATGTTTTTCATTCTATGTAAACAAACATTTAGAGATAGCCAAAGGCAAACCCAGATTTGTAGTAAACTATAATCCTCTGAACAACATCTTAGACTATGATCCCTATCCACTTCCTAAGCCTTCTTCTATACTTGCCTAGATATCTAAATCCAAAGTATTTTCTAAGTTTGATTTGAAGTCTGGCTTCTGGCAAGTAGGAATTAAGGAAGAGGATAAATGGAAGACTGCATTCTTTGTGCCCGGAGGACATTATGGATGGAATATCATGCCATTCGGCTTGATAAATGCACCTTCAGCCTTCCAGGGAATTATGGATGAAACCTTTGAAGGAATGGATGAATTCCTTAAAAAGTATATTGATGATTTATTGATTCACTCTGACAAGATTCCTGATCATATAAAGCATTTAAAAATATTTCTGCAAAGAGTCAAAGAAAAGGGGATTGTATTGTTAGAATCAAAGATGAAATTATTCAGGCGTATGATAGATTTCTTGGGCTACAACATCCAGTATGGTTCTTATAGTGTGATCCAAAGAAGCCTGAATTTTGTTGATCATTTTCCAGATGAAATAAGGACAAAACTCAGTTACAGAGGTTTCTTGGGAGTCTAAATTATATTTCCAAGTTCTTGAAAGATTGTGCTCAAGAGAGAAAGCTCTTGAACCAAAAACTCCAGAAGGTTCCAATACCCTAGAACGACGACTACACTCTAGCAGTTAGAAGGATAAAAGAAAAGGTCAAGAATATCCAGCCACTGTCTCCCATAAGAGAAGAATGGGAAAAGATAATCATGACTGATGCAAGCCAAGCTGGATGGGGCGCAGTATTATGTTAGAGGAACCCTGGTAGCAAGAAGGAGATTGAAATTTGCCAGTACACCTTGGGACTTTGGGCCAAAAATTAGATAAATTGGTCTAGCTTAAAGAAAGAGTTAAGGGCAGTCTATCTTGGTATCTTCAAGTTTAAAGATTTTGTTATCTATACAAAATTCACGGTAAGTACAGATTGCCAGATTCTGAAATATGCAATCCAGAAGTGCAAATTCGAAGATGTTGCAATGGTCAGATAGGTGATGCAGCTAAGCCAATATATTTTCGACATAGAGTTTGTACCAGGAGATAAAAATAGTTTTGTTGATACGCTAAGCCGAGAGTTTTTATCTAAACACTCAATTCTCTCCCTATCATGCAATTTCATCAGAGGAAATGAAGATTCAATACAGATAGAAACCCCTAGCGGATGGATCACCTATGATTTAGAAATTTCACTTCTAGATCACGATGAAGAATGGTTCCCGATAAAAGAAATATGACACAGAATGGGAATGCCTTATCTTTGGACTGAAAGCATGCAAAACAAGATGAATGAAGAGGTCATTGAAGCTTTAAATTATCTGGAGCATATCGGCAGCATTATGTATGTACTCCAAAGAAGTGATGATGATGAAGACAAGATTGAAAGTTGTCACATTACTTTCAGATGTTTTAGCAATCACTTCAACAGGGAAGATTTTGATACAGATCGGTAAAAGGACGCCTTCTACGCAGGTATGAATCTTCAAAACTACACTTCTAACCTGTTTTATTCTATGCAGTTCTCCTTTCTCTACGAAGGAATGACAGTTGAAGCCATGGAAGAAGAAGACCCTACTCCCGACTAATTTGTTGATTGGTGGAAGATATACGGTTTATCAACACTTGTCATAAAGCCATATTCCCTTCACATGTTAAAGATTCCGGGATTCAGTGAACCAACAGCCCATCAAACTGGAATATTGTACAAATCTATCCGAAGCATTGTAGATATTGAAGATATCTCTTTTCTGCATAGAGTACGAAGGTGTGGTCATGTCCGATGGTTCGTCACCAACCATTATAAAGTCCGGACAATCTCCACTAGTACCAGTTATGGGGATTTTCATGATCAAATTGATCCTAATTCGAATCCTTTTGTCAATATCAATTTCCTAGAGCCACCAAATAGTCATGTCTCGCAGGCTTGGGAATCTGAAAAGGAAGTAAGGGTCCAATACTTTTCTAATTATCTGATAAAAAGATTCTGATATCAACATTATACTCATCCTCAGATTGAGTACTATGTAATGTAAACGTGTTGTCTTTCCAACCGACGTTGGTGTTGGACAAGCTTTAGTGGGTTCACTTGTCCTTGAATATCCACTATGTAAATTTTGTGTACAATAATGAGATTTGCATATCTCTGCTTTATGACATTCAGTTGTATAATCGTGTCTTAGATTCGTTCCCCATATGCCACCGGCTATCCGATAAGGAAAAGGGACGAGATAACATGAGATGGTCCTCTCTTGTCCGAATCTAATAGGTACATTTTACTTTCAATAGGATGCTCCAATTCGGACAATATCTTTCTTTTGAGTCACAAGATAGTAAAGGACACCTCACGGATGTTTGTCCCCCTTCAGAATTATAAGAAGGCAAAGCTCATTCGGGTCAAAGGGAGGAGGATTTGAGAGTGAGAACGTTGAATCTTAAGTTTAAGGTTCTATCTGGTCTTAGTCTGCTTGTATGCCAGGTAGCCTACAGATCTCTTAAGCTTCGGCCAAGATATATCTGTTAAATGCTGCAACATTCAATCTGAGAAGGACAACTGTTGAGTCTGTAATCATTCTTTCTCATAATAAAATTGGCACTTCATTACTTGTTATCTCTTCTACATTTCTATCTTTTCCTCATATTTGTTGAAGGTCCTGTTAAATGGATTTTACTTGTGAAATATTGTGTGAGTGGTTTTGAACTTGCATCCAAGCTTTCCATGCATTGTTATTTTGTTCATTGAAATTTTTTCTATCAGACTTTTCCAGGAGAAGCACTTCTTGCATGTACAAATGCTCTTTTTCATGTGTATAGATGTCCCAATTAAACATCTTCTATTTCCAAGCGTCTTCTAGATCATAGGGTCCAATTCCCTTGAAGATTTTTAAGAAAGCAATTATTTCAGAGTCAGAGAGAATCTCAATGGACTTAGGAATTTTATCACTAGGAGTTTTCCTGTATGAAGGAATTGCAGAGTTATTTACAAAGCCAAGACCACGAGTCGCCTTTCTCTCCAAATTCTGTGGGAAAGTTCTTTACTTTCTGACAAAGAATAATCTCCAAGTGCTTTAAGTTTGGAATCTTGTGTAAGTTTTGAAGTTCTTCTAACATAGGACACTCATAGAATTTAAGATAAGTTAAATTTTCTAGCGTGCATACATCATTCTTCATTTTGATCTCCATTTTAGTAAAATTGCAGCACTTTAATAAAAGGCTTTTCAACTTCGACATGTTATTAATGCCGAGAGAGAAATTTTCCATATTGGAAGGCATCTCCTTGGGAAATATCAATAGGAGGGTGTCCATTTCAGTCATGCTCCCGACTGTACCCTTTGATTTACCCTCACTAATAGCCTCCCAATCGTTCTGTAGAGCCAGCTTTTTAAGTTGTATCAAATCGCTTAAACTCTCCATGGAAGCGACTTCCTTGTATTTATTCCTCGCAAGTTTTGTCCACTTTCTGGATCCAGCCATAACTTTTTGGCACCTGTTTGTGGAAGGTTTTGTCCACATGCTGCATCCATCCCTGTACAAGTATTGCAAAGGCAAGAGGGCCGAGCTGCTATAAGGAAGATTTTGCAAATCTTTGCATCCACGAAGGCTCAGACACCTGAGGGATCTCAACATATGAATATCGGAGGGCAATACTTTGATGCCAGTGAAGCTAACATCAAGGATCTCGAGGTGCCCAAAACCAGTAAGAGATTTGGGGAGTCTTTTGATCGGCATACCTGATAACCTTAGGCATGCTAACTGCTTCAAACAGCCCACATCCTCTGGCAATGAGCTGGCCAACGTTCCACTCAAATCCAGAACCTTGATAAACATCATGCTGGCCATCACCTTATTTGGAATTTTTGTTAATTTATTGTTTTGAGAAATGAACAATGAGCACATTGCTGAAGATGAAGAAAATCGCGGAAGAGAAGTCAATTCGTTGCTGCTCAAGAAAATCCTTGTGCTGTCCGAAGACTCGATTTTCGGCGAGTCTTTCAAACTTTTATCGACACTACAGTAGAAATTTTCTTCTTTCTTAGCAATTTCGATTGCCAAATCACGCAGGACGTTGAGCATCCCGAAGCAAACCACGCGCCCATCTGCATCTTAAAACTAATTGGACATTTACTTGTAAAGATTAAGATATTCTTAAATGTAAGATAATGATTTTGGATTATTGGAAAAATTAACATATTTTTTATTATTATTTTACAAAGTTTAATTAAAAATATATAATATTTATAAAAAATATAATATTAATTTATCTAATTATTTAAAATAGGAGTTGTTTTTAGTGTGATTTTTTGAACTTTTCTGTGTCTGGTGTTGGAATATGGAAGAAAAAAATGAGTTGAAATCTTGATTTGTGTTATTTAAACTGTTTTATTGACTGTATATATGGATTGAGCACCCTGAAAAGCTCTTGGGCACTTTGATTGTACAGGGGTTACCAATAAAGCTTGTGTATTCAATAAATTCCCACAAGATTCTAGAGAAATTAGACCTGAAAAGCTTCCAAAAAATCTCATTAAAAACAAATAGTTTAAAATATATTAAATAATCTAAAATGATAATTAAATAGTTTAAAATATATTAAATAATCTAAAATGATAATTAAATTGATCACAAATCCATTTCCGTCAAAATAATTATAACATTATTTCACATTAATAATGTAAAATTTGTAAAAAAAAGTTTGTAAAAAAAGTTATAAGATGTGTAATTTTGAATTTTGAAATAAATATAAATTAAAATCAAAATTTATGAATTAATTATCTTTTTATTATGCTTATACACTAAAGTAAAAGCAGAATTAATTATTGTTAAAAAATTGATTAAATTTTTTATTCTATTATATATTAATATAAAAGAAATAGTTAAAAATAGATTAATTTTTTATTCTATGATATATTAATATAAAAGAAATAGTTAAAAATAAGTAATAAGTTCAAAACAAAAACAAAATCTAAAGTATAAAATACTAAATATAAGTTTTGTCAAAGAAAACTACGGAGTATGCTCCACCGTTTGAATTTGGAATCAATACTAAATATAAGTTTTGTCCAAGAAAACTATGGAGTATGCTCCACCGTTTGAATTTGGAATCAATCTTTCTAAGTATTTAGAGTCAACATTTCAAGTCAATACCAGGACCATCACCATGACCTAAGTTATTTAATTTTTTAAATATTAGTAAAGGAAAAATTAATCTTAAAATGAAAATTATCCAACAATTATAAATATATTAATATTTTTCAATAAATATGAATAATGCTATATATTTGTCATTGTTTCGGAGAATATACATTGTTCTTCATAGAAACATAAATTATGTAAGTTTATATCAGAAAATCTCTTACAAATAAGAAAACCTTGTTATACCAAAATTGGTTATATAGTTTTTTACAAATACATAGAGCATTTCTACAAATAGTAAAAGCTCATTGCACCAGAGTTCACTATATAACCTTTCACAAAGATGACCATTTCATTACACCAAGATTCACCTAATAACCAATCTTCATTTTTATGGAATACTTGCAAGTACTTCTTTATAATTTCTCTCGTACTTGTAGAATTTTCTATCACTTGCACCATATCTTTGTCTCCTTTTTCAATGTTTTCTAAACTTCTTACTACTTCTGGATCACCATAAACTGTTACTCTAATTCTCCCTTTCAAATAAGTTTCTGGCAACATTTTCACATTTGAGCAGTTGATGATATTAAATATTGCAAGGAAAGGCATTGCACCTTCTTCTCTTTCTGGTAATTCCTTTAAATTTTCTAGCCCAACTAATGAGAATATTTTCAATGAAGGAAATGCTCCTTTCTCTCCAAATTCTCTGGGAAAGTTCTTTACTTTCTGACAAAGAATAATCTCCAAGTGCTTTAAGTTTGGAAGCTTGTGTAAGTTTTCAAGTTCTTCTAACATAGGACACTCATAGAATTTAAGATAAGTTAAATTTTCTAGCCTGCATACATCATTCTGCATTTTGATCTCCATTTTAGTAAAATTGCAGCACTTTAATGAAAGGCTTCTCAACTTCGACATGTTATTAATGTCGAGAGAGATATTTTCCATATTGGAAGGCATCTCCTTAGGAAATATCAATAGGAGGGTGTCCATTTCTGTCATGCTCCCGACTGTACCTTTTAATTTACCCTCACTAATAGCCTCCCAATCGTTCTGTAGAGCCAGCTTTTTAAGTTGTACCAAATCGCTTAAACTCTCCATGGAAGCGACTTCTTTGTATTTATTCCTCGCAAGTTTTGTCCACTTTCTGGATCCAGCCATAACTTTTTGGCACCTGTTTGTGGAAGGTTTTGTCCACATGCTGCATCCATCCATGTACAAGTATTGCAAAGACAAGAGGGCCGAGATGCTATAAGGAAGATTTTGCAAATCTTTGCATCCACGAAGGCTCAGATACCTGAGGGATCTCAACATATGAATATCAGAGGGCAATACTTTGATGCCAGTGAAGCTAACATCAAGGATCTCGAGGTGCCCAAGACCAGTAAGCGATTTGGGGAGTCTTTTGATCGGCATACCTGATAACTTTAGGCATGCTAACTGCTTCAAACAGCCCACATCCTCTGGCAATGAGCTGGCCAACGTTCCACTCAAATCCAGAACCTTGAGAAACATCATGCTGGCCATCACCATATTTGGAATTTTTGTTAATTTATTGTTTTGAGAAATGAACAATGAGCACATTGCTGAAGATGAAGAAAATCGCGGAAGAGAAGTCAATTCGTTGCTGCTCAAGAAAATCCTTGTGCTGTCTGAAGACTCGATTTTCGGCGAGTCTTTCAAACTGTTATCGACACTACAGTAGAAATTTTCTTCTTTCTTAGCAATTTCAATTGCCAAATCACGCAGGACGTTGAGCATCCCGAAGCAAACCACGCGCCCATCTGCATCTCTCACCATCGGTTCAATCAAACAACGTTCTGCTAGCTGGTCGACATAAAGCCTCCCTATCTCAAATGGGTCTTGCATCCTAAGGCAAACTGGGAACCCTTCTGTGTTTATTATCAACGGTTCAATAAAAGACCGATCTGTTAAAACATGTGCAGGTCCATTTTGAAGCATTTTCATTGCCAGGAGGCCTTCTCCCATGCACAAGGGAATCGCCTCCTGGACATCAATGACTTCATCTTCGAAGAAGGCAGCAGCTAGGTGTAGAAAGCACAATTGCATATTAGCGTCCTCGTTGCCCACTGCGTCGAAACCCAACCTTAGGAAATCATCGAGCCTCTCTGCTTTTTCCAGCCTGTCAAGAAACCACTTCCACTGCTGTGGCTGACTGCGTGCCATTGCCCTCCCCACTACTTTTATTGCAAGCGGAAACCCTTTGCGCAACAGCGTGCCCCCTTTGTTTTCAATGTTTGAATGCAGATTTTCATTATTATTAGGAAATTGATGACAAAACAACTTCCGACTCTCATCTTCCGTCAAGCGCTTCATTTCTTTTCTGCAGTCATTTGGAACTCCTATTTTTGATAATGCAGTGGAATCCCTCGAACTGACAATTAATTTGCAGTTGGAATGGTTAATTACAAGCTGCAGTCGTCTAGCGAGTCCCTCCAACAACTCCCCTACCCTTAAATCATCTATGAACAACGCAATCTTTTTGCTCTCCACTCTCTCTTTCAACCATTTTTCATCCTCAGGGTTCACTTTTCTCTCCACCTCTTCCTTTGTTTGGACGGCGATTTGTGTACAGAGTTGATTCATGACACTAGAAAGAAACTGACTTTTTGAAACATTCAGCCAAAGCCATAAGCCATTGTTAAAGTGATTGCGTACCTTTTGAGTATTGAAGACTTTCCTCATTAGGAGAGTTTTTCCTGATCCACACTCGCCAAGCAAGCCAATTTTATTGGGCTGTACATCATCTAGCAAAAAATTCTGCAGATCTGCAAATGCTTGTTCTTGTCCCACTATATCTTGTTCCTCGATCAAGTTCTTGATTACCTTGCCTCTTGGAGCAAGAGCCGCTTGGGAATTTGCTGCAGAAGAAGCCAAGGCTTCTACGCGGGCCTTAGTCTGCCCAAGTCCCTCCAGGACCTTCTCAGTGTCTCCCACTTGCCCCTTTGGAGTTTGGACATGTAAAGGAGACGATTTTAGATGGCTTTTAATTTCTGAAATCAAACCGCTGATTTTCCTTTCGGTTTGAAAACCAGAAAATTTAGCGTGGGATTTGGGCATTGAGCACCGTTGCACCATTTTTGATGCTGGCAGAAGAAGACGGTCCATCTCTTTCAGCCATCCGTTGACAGCTGAAGCCTTATCTTCATTGTTTGGTTTGAATGCCAGGCGATTTCGCTGGATGTGCATAATGGTCAGCTCGATGCTCATTACCAGTTCTTTCAAATCTGCCAACTCATTCTTGCAGCGATGGGCGATGTGGATGTGCTGAATTATGTGCTGGATTGTCCTGTGTATGCCCACGCAAAGGAATCCGGAGATGAAACCTCGATCAGACTCCTTATTTTCCATAATTCCTCCCGACAGACAGAATGCAATATGTCATGCAATCCCTTTATACCACTCACACTGGTGTATATATCTTCAAAAAATATCACAATTACTACAATTTGACACTCAGGCAATACTAACACAGAATCTGCATACAAAGGAGAGTTAAAACTCCAGATAGTAGCCACTACTCTGGAGGATTCTCAGATTACCACCTCACACGAAACTCACAAGTCAGAGAAAGCTAGTGCAGATATATACTGCCTCAAGTCTCCCACGAAACTCAGAAATCAGAGCAAGCTATTGCAGATTTATAGTGCTAAAAGTTCAACCAATTATTAATTCACCGTGACTTTTTATGTTTGCTATTTTCAATGTTAAATGAATAACGTTTTTTCTATAATATTTGTATTAGAATTGTATACCCATTAAGTTTTTCTCCCGCATCTAACTCCCACTATATTAAATTTAGTAACTAAATATACACTAAGAGTTACACACAAACTAATTACCCAGCATCTGTATTTTTAATTTTTATCTCATAAGTTAAGCATCTTTGTTAATATCAGAATTGTGTACACTCACTAAGTTTCTCCCCCACATCTAACTCCTACGAGAATAAAATTACCACCTTCCCTGGTAAAGAACCCTGAAGCTTCAGATGATATATAAAGATTTATAAGGACATTCTCACGGCCCAATAGACATCTCATTTTAACGAATAGGAAATTTTCCCTTTGAAAAATTATTCCAAACCCGCTTCCTAATGTTTCAGGGATTTTTGTCACATAAGATATTTCCTTTTTGAAAAGTTATTCCAAAGTAAATTGAAGCCCATCGTCCCATCTTAACTCTCGTAAATACTAGGGTTTCTTTTAACTCATGGTAAAAGCAAGGTATTTTCCTTTTGAAAGTGATTCCAAAACCTAGCTTTATCATCAAGGTCATGTTAGATAAATTTATTTTCCAAGGTAAATGTAGATCCCCTTCCCATGCTTGGTTATGAAGATAGGTTGTTTTTTTGGGATTTATTTTTTTAATAAGTTAGTTTAGATTTTAATAATTTAGTTTATATTTTTAAAAAATTTAAAAATTTGTTTTAGTTTTGAAGTTATTTTTAACTATATTATTTTAGATCTATCTTAGTTTGGGATCTATCTTAGCAGAGAAGGATCAAATTTCTTCATTTATATTAAGAGATTTAATGTGTTTTGAGGTTTGGTAGATCTGACTTAATATGGATCTAGGCTGATTTAATTTCTCCCTTTAAATAGGTTACATTCCACATGAGTTCCACGAGTCAATACCATGGGTTCTCAACACCATGGGCCATTTTTATTTTTATAGGGTTATTTTTATTTCATTATTTTTATTTATTTTGAGTTAGTAAAAATGTTTACATTATATTAATCTTTTAATTTAATTTAATTTAATTTTTATTTTTATGTAATTTGACTTAATCAAAATGTTAAACAATACACTACAACATCTCTATATCATTTTGGGTTGGAGATCACCACTTTCCTTAAATATAATTTTTAAGCAAGCAGAGAACTTATATTACCAAAAATGATTTACATAGAGTGCAGGCTGATTTAAAGTGTAGAAGCTTGTGTTAAGACAGAGAGATGTCTACAAAAAGCCAATTCTGGTCTGAAATGCATTTAGGAGGGATCATCTACCCTTAATAGGGAAACTAGATGATCTCTTGGAGGAAACATGACAAATTCGAGACAATTTAAAGCATATTTAGTACAAAAATGATGGTGTAGTCTTGATGGACTGGAAAAACTAAGGTAACTATGCAAACAGAGAAAAGATAGGAGCATGTAAAGCCTAGTGAGGGCCCTGGTCATGTTGATTTCCTAGCACTGGAGTATCTTGAGGCCGACACTACTTGGCTTTGCCTTTTTTCTCCTGCTCCAGCATGTCCAAGTAGGTGAAAGGATCGTTTTATCCTTCCAAATTTCCCAACATAAGAGGCTTGGAGTTATTGTCCATAGTCTATTGAGGACCGAGCTTTGAAAATTATTTTTTTCCCAAGTCTTGATGGATTGAACTATGCTTCCTTCAATTTTATTGGTGCGCTGAAATCCATGAGCTAGGTTCTTTCGTAAGCTATTGGAAATACTACAAGAGTCGAATAAGTGAACAATGGTTTCCTACTGGGCCTTGCACATGAAAAACCATGATGGGCCATAGAAACCATTTTTAAGGAGGTTTTCCCAGGTGAGAGTATGACATCTAACAAGAAGCCAGGTGAAAGTTGTTACTTTTGGCCATAGTTTTAGGGACCATAGTTCTCTCCAGAATGGATCTGGATCTTCTGGTTGATTAAGAGCCATGAGATGGTGGGCCTCTTTGACTATGAATGACTGTGAGTTTTTATAGCCGCATCTTAGGATGTGTGAGTCTGCTTTCTATCTTATGGTTCTTTTATGTAGAGCTTGGCTCAAAGAGTTTCTAATTTCCTTCAAATCTTCCTCCCTATAGAGAATATGTTTTCTTTATTAGCAGATGCTTGTGGTCTTGTGATCCTGCTAGTATTAATGCGCTAGAATTTGACCATTGCTTTGGGCCACCATTTCACTGAGAGGAATTTAGAGAATGTTACCTAGGCATGGAAGTTGCTGCCAGGAGTCTGATTAAAATCTTCTTGTTTTCTCATCCTGAATTTCCCAAAAACTATGCATCTAAACTAGATTTTTGTTGAGGCTAGCCAAATTCCAAGTAAGGGAGCCCTGAGTCTGGGGAAGAGGTGAATGAGGTCTTGCTTGACTATATCCTTCACATATTTGGAGTGCCATAGTTCCTCTCTCTAATTCATCCAACGCCAACATATTTTAACTCCCAAAACTTTGTTGGTTGTTTCTAGATCACGCAGACAGACTCCTCCTGTTTTTGAGAGGCAGAGAATCTCCCATTTTACCAAAGGCCATTTTTGCTTGAGTTGAGATCCCCCCCATAAGTCTAAGGTTCTTTGGAGGTTTCTAATTCCTTTGAGGACTCATTTGGGTGCTACAAGGATGGAAAAGAGTTAGATATGCATGGCTTGAAGGATAGATTTAAGAAGAATAAGGCATCTTGCAATATTTAAGGGTTTGAAGGTCCAACAGTTTAGCTTATCATTGAGTTTGTCAAGAAGGTTGCACCATGAAGAGTGTTTGATGACAGAGTTAGTTAGGGGGGCCCTGAGGTACTTGGAAGGGAGAGAAGCTGAGGAGAAACCAAGGATGCGCTTGATGTTCCTTTGGTAATGAGACGTGTGTTGAGGAAGAAGATTTTGGACTTTTCTAAGTTGATGGAGGTGTCAGAGGCTTCCATGAAAAGATCAAGGATGGATTTGACTAATTTGACATATTTGACTGACGGGTGTCATAAGAAGGGTGTCGTCAACAAATTACTAGTGGGTTTGGGTCAAGTTGTCATGAATGACAAAGCCAACTAAGGAATATTTCTGTAAAGCTATTGTGATGGATTTTCCTAAGCCTTATGCCATAAGGATAAAGAGGAAGAAAAAAGGGGGCCAACTTGTTTGATACCTCAGGAGGGTTTGAAAATGTCAGAAGGGGAACCATTGACAAGGATGGAGAAGAAAACATATGAGACTAGAGACATGAGCCATTGTGTCCAATGAGTGTCAAAGCCAAAGGCAAGAAGGATGATCTCCACATAGTCCTAGTTGACCTTGTCAAAGGGTTTAGACATGTCGAATTTGATGAACATCCCAGGCATTTTGAGGGTATGAAGTGAGTGGATGGCTTCATGAGCCAAAATGACGCCATCAAGGATCTTTGTTCCTTCCACATAACTAGATTACTTTGGGGCAATGAGGATAGGGTGAATTGGTGTAAGGCAGTTAGCAATTACTTAAGTAATAATTTTGCATATGACATTGCATAGGGCTATGAGATGATATTTACCTGGAGAGGCAACATTGTCCTCCTTCGGCACCAGAGCAAAGGAAAGTAGTGTTGAAGGTAGGAAGGATGCATAAGATGGTTCACAAATCCTATGTAACAACCCCAGTGAAAATTCCATGTAAATAAAAGTTAATAAATGCAAAATAATAACCACGGTTATGGGACACTTATTCCAAGCTGAATGCTGGACAAAACACATCCTAGTGTGGGTGTTCATTTGGTTTATTATGGCTAAGGAAATTGGCAAAGGCAATGGCAAAGACTTTGGAAAAGCATGAGACATTAATTGACATTTTATTTATGAAAATAATAGAAATTAAGAGAAAAGGAAGGTGAAAGGTTGCATGTTTCATGTGAAGAGGAAAATGAAAGAAAATAATGGAAAATGAAGAAAATAGAGGCATCATTAATAAAAAGGCTTATGGGAATCAGTTGGTACCTTTTGCTGGCTTAGTTTCGAAGCTCTCCCTCTATTCTCTCTCTCTCTCTCACTCTTGGACACTTAGAGCATTCTTGGAGAACTCTAGCATTAGATCAAGGAAAACAAAGGAAAGACTAAGAAGGTAAAGAAAAGGAAAGATCAAGCAAGGAAGAGCAAGATCAAGCAGCTACATCGGGATTATTTGCAGGTATTGATTTGCATGTATGATTTCTTTGCTAGTTTTTGCATGCATGGTTATGCATGTGTGTTTTTGGTTATCTTGTTGTCATGGGCATGAGTTTTTTCGGGTGTGACAGTGTTCTTTAGCCTCGCCTTGCCATTTCTGGATAGCCATGGTGTGATAGGGTTCTTATGTTTTGGTTGAGCTGGGTTGTCGGATGGATTCGAAACTGAGTGAGGTGGTCTCTAAAAGAAAGAACACATGGCCTAGTGATCCCTGAATCGAATTGTGGATTGCGGTAAAGCCTTGGCCTAATGACCCTTGAATCAAAATGTGGATTGTGGTAAAGCCAATTTTTTTGTTATCTTGGTGGGCCTAGGAATCCTCGTCTAGTGAATGGTGGGTATACGGTAAAGCCTAGATGTGGGTGCCCTCGATTAGTTGTAGGAATCCTTGGCTGATGAATGGAAGGATATATGGTAAAACCTGGTGGGTGGAGTCTTGGTTAGGCCTAGGGATCCTCGACCATTGTATCATAGGATGTACGGTAAAGCCTGGAGACTAGGAGACCGACAAATTCCTCACAGTGTAGGTGGAGAAATCTGGTGGCATCTGCTATCCATGATTGTTTAGGACCTAGTGATTTGGTGGGGATTGCGGTAAAACTTGGTTCTATTGATGAGGGTGAGGTGGTGTAGCTTTGGGAAACCCTGGTTGATTTTGGTTATGAGTTCCACATCCATGCTTGGAATATGACACAAGGGTGATTGGCTGAAAGAAAGATTTGGTTCAGCCAATCTATGGTCAGGTGGTTTGTGGAAATCCCATACTCGGTTGGATTTTGCACCCATTAATAAGAAGCCCTTTATCCTTGTTATTTCATGTGTAAATGTAATACTTTGTATGTGGATTTTATGGCCGTTGTATCCTTATTATTTCTATTGTTTATATGCTGATTATGAGTATGTTTGATGACAATGATAATGTATGGCTTTCATCATGTTTTGATTTGTAATTGAATGAAGAATGAATATATGACCTAATATATGAGAATGTAGCTAATATGATAAGGCATCAATTCTCCTTAGTGATTCTCAAATAATTATGAGACCCTTATGCTTATGTCTGTTGTTATGACCTGTAGAATGCATGTTTGTGATATGTTTGATGAAATGTCTGACATGGCTAATAGGGGTCCAATCAAGTCCTTATTCAAGTATTTGTATTAGTATCATTGTTTCAATGTTACTTTTCATTTCTAGAAGTTTCATGAAGTTCTGGGCAGTGACTTGAGCCTTGGCCTTGAAAAAGTGGCACAAAATCTGGGGTTGCGACCTCAAAACTAACTGAAAAAGTCCCCAGTCGTTGGCATGCCCTTGTTGTGGGAGCGACTAGAAGGTCCCAATACCATGCATGCCCATGTCATGGTAGTGACTGAGGCCCTAGGTTAGTAAAATGTTAAGTACCTCAGGGGTTGGTCACTTGGAAAGGTTGGTTGGCTCTTGGAGATTCTGTAGCATGTGTGGAAGACCAGTTTGGTTTGTTTTGCCAGTTCCACTTCCTTAACTGTACATGGGAGTTGAATCATATCACAGTAGCCTCTCATTACATGTTTACTCCAACTGACCGGTTAACTTGGGTAAATGTGGGAGGAGGGTGTTATAGAGTGGTATCAGAGCATGGTTCACCCCTTGGACTGGATGGGTAGTGTCTTGGTGATGTTGGTTACATATGTGTTCCTCATACTTATGGTCTATGTTCTTTTTTCATATGCATGGTGGTGGTCATGGTCGTAGTTGGTCACCATGTGAAAGCTGATGGTGTTGTTGTGGAATGTGTCGTCATGAGTTATGTCGGTTATGCATGTCAATGTTTGTATGTATTATGTATGCATGCATGCCATACATATGTTGATTATGCATACATTGACATGGTTGTAGTTTTCATGCATAGGATCGTGAGGTGTGGTTGATATGGTCATACATTGATGACTGAACTATGGTTAGAATGATATCGATATGTTGTTATGATTATGTTTATACATGTATTGTGCTAATCTAGTTAATCTTGTAGATGAGATGTCCTCCCCGCACTATACTGAGGTATGTTGATTATATTATGTTTTGGTTCTAGCTGACATGGTATGCTTTGCAGGAAAGAAATCAAAGATGACTAGCAAGATGCTAGACTACAGTTCAAGAGACTCTCCCTATGGATCATATGAACATCATGGTGTTGGGCGTTCTTCTGACTTAGCAGACACATTGAGAAGTTTGAAGGCAGAAATAGGAGTTGCAAAACTGATAATGACAAAATCATTCAGGGACAGGAGAAACAAGAAAAAGTAAATGCAATAATCTTTCAGAGTTTGTTAGAATTGCAGAGACAAAGATCACTTCGGATTAGCCATGGGCAGGAGGAAAAAACTAATGAGGTATATGAAAATAGGTCTCATAGTGGTAACAAGTCGGATAGGGATGACCCAGTTAGATATGGAAGGCTCTTGGATACTCTGGATAGGAGAGGTGATGGACAAAAGTAATATTCTAGTGCTGGTTATGATAGACACTATGATCGTCATCATTATCACCCTTACAGGAGGAGTGACAGGTGATATTTTCCAGACGAGTTCAAGAAAGATAAACCACCTACTTTTGATGGAGATTTGAAAAAGCCGGAGGATGTAGAGGCTTGGTTACTTGCAATGAAGAAGTTCTTTGAACTGCATGAGTACACAGAGAATATGAAGACTAGAATAGTTATGTTCAACCTCAAAGGGAAAGCAAACATCTGGTGGGAAGATATAAAGCGGTCATAGACATCATAACCAAAGAGTTGAGTTGGCATGAATTCAAGAGAATTTTCAGGAAGAAGTACTTGTCAAAAAGATACTATGACAACAAAGCGAAGGAATTTTATGAGTTTAAGATGGGATCGATGACAGATGAGGAGTATACCATCAAGTTCCTAGAGCTATTGAGGTATGTACCGTATCTTAAAGATGAGAAAGATAAAGTTCAGAGATTTGTCGGTGGATTTCCATTAGCATTTAGAGACTGGATTGAGTATGACGAGCCTCGATCACTCAAGGAAGTTATTGGGAAATTGAAGCATTTCTATGAATAGTTAAAGTCTAAGAATGAATCTCAGCGAAGATGGAAAGGGAAAGATAAAGGTAAAGGTAAATGGCAGCCAAAAAGAGCAAGGCCTTATAATGTAGAAGAGAAAAAGAATGTTGCACCATACAAAAAGTTCAACGTAGATAGATAGGGACATGGGTCACAACAATGGAATAGAGGTGTTGGACATGTGATAAATAACGTCTCAAAAGGTATTGTCCGCAGAATCAAGGTGGTAGGCCTCAGACCTACAATGCACAAGAAGAGCAAACAATTGAGGATTTTGGGTGGAGCATTCCACGAATTTATACAAAGCTGGATAACAAGAAGGGAAAACACCAAACAACTGTTATCGAGATGGAAGGTAAACTTTGTGATCAATTTTTTTCCATTTTGATTGACCCTGGATCTAATTATAGTTATGTTAGTCTTGACCTGGTGGATAAGTGTGGTTTGAATAAAGAAATGGATGCATAATCTTGGTTAGTGCAGTTGGTTGTAGGTACAAAGAAGAGAGTATATCATTAGGTAAGAGATTGTGCTTTTGAGTTGGATGGTATGCCTACCAAAACACATTTGAATACATTACCATTGGGATCATATAGTATGCTTTTGGGCATGGAATGGTTGTATCTTCATAGGACCAAGGTGGATTGTTATGACAAGTTTGGATGACAATGGGGAACATAGGATCTTGCAGGGTAAGAAGAAAACAACATCAGTTAGGATGGTGACAGCTGTGCAGGCAAAGTGCAGTCACATAAAAGGGTGTGTGTTATTTGCAATGCATATTTATAGCGATAAAGGTAAGGAGGTTGAGGATGCAAAGGTATTGAGCATGCATCTCATCTTGCAATAGTTTCGGGATGTGTTTCCGACAGAGATTTTAGAGTTACCGCCTCACAAAGAAGTGGACGTTTCCATTGAGTTGGTATCAGGGGCAACACCAACATCAAAGGCATCATACAAGATGATCACTCAAAAGTTAGTAGAGTTGAAGTTGTAGTTGAAGGAAATGCTTGAAAAGGGATACATTAGGCCAAGTGTATCACATTGGGGTGCATCGGTATTGTTTGTGAAGAGGAAGGATGGTACTCTTAGGTTATGCATTGATTACAAGTAGTTGAATGATCCAGGTGGATATTGGTGGCCACCTTCCAAGTCCACATGGACCCCCACCATTGTCTTTCTCAGCATTTTCAGTTTCCTTAATTGTAGCACAACTTACTATTTTTAGCAGTTTTTCAGGTCTTGAACTTCCGGAGCCGTTTTGAGGCCCTAAACGACGTTTTTTGGGATTCCAGGGGCAACACGAGTCCATCAATGATAGTGCTCGAATAAATATTTCTAATGAGCTATTGCCGTTCCAACAATGATAATGCTCGAATAGATCTTTCTAATGAGCTATTGTACGCGTCAAACGAAGATCATATGCTAAAGTTACGACCCGGGAAGTTGATGTACCAACTTAACCCCAAACGGGGCCCACAGTTTGGCGTTTCATCTCCTAGGGTTAGGTTTTGGAATGTTAAGGGTTTTTCATTGTTTCTCAACAATAAATAGGCCTTCGAGCCTCATTGTAACACAGTTCAAAGGCATGTAGCCATCACATCTCTTCTCAGAGATAAGCTACCATCGCCCTAGCTATTTTATTTCCATTTCTGATTGTAAGCATGTTTCAGTATTTTCCATTAATGAAATGAAGTATTATTTCCGCTGCATCTTTGTGTATATGGTTATCTCGGTAATTTGTTGCGTTCCTGTTTAAATCCGGATCAGTGGTATTAGAGCAGTCTGCTTTTTCTCTGTTTTTATTTGCATTCCCCCAACAAGGTCGGGATATAAGGAGTTAGGGCTTGAACTGGTTTAACCTTTGCAAGACCAGCCTCGCAAATCCAGACGGCCTCCCATGGCGGACGAGAAGAAAGATGAGGGGGCAGGAGATCCCATCAAAATATTGCTCGAAGAAGCCCTCGAGCGACAACGGAACGCGATGATGGACAGCTTTGCCCAGATCCTTCAGCGGCTACCCAGAAGCAACGCATCGACTTCCAGCAGCTACTTTGGAAACACTACACCCTTTAAGGTACAAGTTAATTTTGAAATCCCCATATTCGAGGGTCAGATAGACGCAGATGCCGTAGATAAATGGTTAAATCTGCTAGAGGGTTATTTTTCTATTCATGAATTTTCGAGTCGGGAAAAGACTGTTTTTGCTCTCCTCAAAGCAGCCCCCCTCGTCAAGGACTGGTGGGAAACCTACTGCGCGTAGAAGGATGAAAGTACTGGCTCACTATTTTCAGCCGCACCCACCTGGGATTCGTTCCGAGATGCCATCAAGGAGCAGTACTACCCTGTCGGGAGCTATGAGGATGAATACATAAAGTGGACCACGCTGCGGTAGGGAAGGGACCAAGACATGCCGGAGTTCACCAATCTTTTCGCATAAACTCCTTACGCACAAAAAGGTTGGGCGTAATTCAAGGAATCTCGGAGCAACATTTGAATACTCAAATACCGTGGTCCTGCACAAGTACATCCAGGAAGAAATACAATTCCTAAACATCCCCTCGCTCGGCGCAGCGTACCAGTATGCCATCAAGGTCGAGCAGAAGTTTAAACAAAAGAAGCGAGACTTTGGATTTGCAAATCCAAAGCAGGGGAAAGGTGCCCCTAAACCACAGAACAAAGGACAAAGCCAAGGCGGAAAAACCCAAGATAACCAGCCAAAGCTGCAAGCAAAGAACAGCGCCGCGAAGCTGAGAAAGGACACTGGAAAATGGTGCGAGTTCCATAAGAGCTCCACTCACAACACAAGTGAGTGTCGGGCCAAGCAGTCATTGGTGGCCGAGCTAAAGGTTTCAAAATCAGATGCATGTTCCGAGTCTGAGTCAGAACCCGATAAGGGGTATGAAAAAGGGAAGCAGATCATTGATGCGGACCCCAGCGCCACTGTTGCTACTGCAAAGATCCATAAAAATGAACCCGAAGATCCAGAGGAGGAGGAGCGTCTCTTCCACTCCTAGATGTGGGTAAAGGGTTCCTTGATACAGTTCATTGTTGATAGAGGGAGTCAAAAGAACCTCATTTCGGCAGAGGTCGTGAAGCGGTTGGGCTTACCAACCACAGCGCATCCACAACCATACACCATTGGGTGGCTTCACCAAGGACGAGATCTTCGCGTGAGCCAGCAGTGTCGCCTTCCGTACAACATCAAGCCCTTCACGGATGAGGTATTGTGTGACATTGCTCCCCTTGAGGTTTGTGATGTATTGCTAGGACAACCATACTTGTGGAAGCGACATGCTGTGTATGAATCAAGGCCCCGTGCTGTTATTATTACATTGGGAAATAAGTTGTTCAGGATACCAGAGGTGGCCCCACCTGCCGCCCTCTCTCTGATTACTGCAAAACAATGCAGTAAGATCATTTCTAAAACCAGGAAATTTGTTTTCCTGATGATACGCCCTCAAGGAAAGAAGAAGACAGTGGCCGCGGCCTCCAAACGAGGCCCCTCTGCACGACAACTACAGATGGACAAGATTGTGGAGGAGTACGAGGACATATTCACCTCCCCGGCAGGGGTTCCTCTGCACTGTCAAGTCAAGCACTCCATCGATCTGACCCTAGGTGCACCACTACCCAATGGACCAATTTATCGGCGCTCCGTTCTGGAGAACGAGGAGATCAAGAGGCAGATTCAGGAGCTCCTGTAGAAACGTCACATCCGTCCAAGTTCATCGCCCTGTGGGAGCCTGATTGTGTTGGTACCGAAGAAGGATGGGACGTGGAGACTCTATATTGACTATCGGGCACTGAACAAGATCACTGTCCGTAATAGCTACCCGATCCCGCAAATTGATGACCTCCTAGACCAACTAAAGGGGGCGAAATATTTAAGCAAGATCGACCTGAAGTCGGGATATCACCAGGTACCAATCGAAACCTCCGATGTGTGGAATACTGCCTTCAAATCCAAGGAGGGCCTCTTCGAATGGTTGGTCATGCCTTTCGGATTGACGAATGCTCCTGCAACCTTTATGAGGCTAATGGATGACATCTTGTGGCCATTCACCAACTCCTTTGTAGTAGTATACTTGGATGACATTCTGATCTTCAGCCAGAATTGGGAAGAGCACCTCCACCACATCCGACAGGTTCTCCAAACACTGCGGCAACACAAGCTATGTGCCAATTTGGAGAAATGCACTTTTGGCATGACCCAGGTTCAATATTTAGGATACATCATTGATGAATAGGGGGTGCATGTCGATTCAGCCAAGGTCCAAGTCATTTGGGATTGGCCCTCTCCAACCACTCTAACAGAGCTCCGCAGCTTTCTAGGTCTTGCCAACTTCTACCGCAGGTTTGTGTTGGGGTTTTCTCATATTTCTTGGCCCTTGAGTCAAGTCACCAAGGGCGGGGCGAAAGCAAAATTCTTTTGGTCTGAAGCTCAACAGAAGGCATTCAGGGAGTTGAAGGATCGCCTCTGCACGACACCAGTGCTCGCGTTACCAGATTTACAACAACCATTTGAGGTCGAGACAGATGCCTCTGACTATGCTATTGGGGCAGTCCTTACTCAACATGGACATCCAGTGGCATATCACAGTGAAACACTTTTAGACACAGTCCGGAAGTACCCCACTTATGATAAAGAGATGTATTCCATTGTACAGGCCTGCCGACAATGGAAGCATTACATTTTGGGGAAGGAAACGGTCATCCACACAGACCACCGACCTCTAAAGTTCATATAGACCCAAGGGAAATTGCAGAATGATCGCCATCAGAAGTGGTCTACATACCTGCAACAATTTCACTTGAATATCAAGTATAAAAAGGGCAGCGCCAATAATGTTGCAGATTGCCTCAGTCAACCACCGATCATGGCGCTAACCACCGTGCTCAACTCTTGCGGGCACGAGACTTCTGATTGGCCACTTCTCTACAAAAGCGACCCAGAATTCGGCCACACATACCAGACACTCTTGGGGGGTCGGAAGGTTGCAGATTTTCACCTCCAGGATGCCCTATTATGCCACCTCGGTCACCTTTGTGTTCCTTCAAGCGAGCATGCCAAGATGATTTGGGAAGCACACTACAGTCGGGCTGCTGAGCATTTCGGGGTCGAGAAAACAGTGGCAGTACTGCAAAACTATTTCTATTGGCCGAATCTTCGACAGGATGTTGGGAAGTACATCCGATCATGTACTGCCTGTGCCATTGCCAAACCGACCATTAAGAAGCAGGGCCTCTATACCCTGTTGCCTACCCCTAGTCGACCTTGGGAATCCATCTCCATGGATTACATGTCAGGCCTTCCTTCCACTAAGCATGGAAATGACTGTGTTTTTGTGGTCGTCGACAGGTTTTCGAAGATGGCCATTATGATGGCCTGCAAGAAGAATATCACAGCAGAAGCCACTGCTAAACTCTTCTTTGAACGAGTGTGGGTGCACTTTGGGATCCCACAGTCTATCATCTCAGATTGGGACAGTCGGTTTCTCAGCACATTTTGGTCCAGTCTCTGGTCAATGCTGGACACCAAACTCACGAAGTCCACAGCCTTCCATCCTCAAACTGATGGCCAGACAGAGGTTGTCAATAGGATGATTGTGCAAATTCTGCGCATGTATAACTCAAAGCATCCACGCACATGGGACGAGAGCCTCCCCTATGTTCAGCACAGCTACAACCGAGCTCTTCACAGCTCCACTGGCCATAGCCCTTTTGGGGTTGGGATTCCAGCCACTATGCCCCATTGATGTGGCCATGCCACTTGCAGCTACTCACATGAATTCAGCTCATGTCTAGTCCGAAACAGATAAGGCCACCGCTTCATTGAGCGCATCCAACATATTCGCTAGCAGGTCCATGACATTCTTGAGAAATCAAATGCCAAGTACAAGCAGCGACATGATCAACATCGGGTGCCACACAAGTTTCAGGTGGGCGACAAAGTCTGGTTGCATTTGCAAAAGGAACGCCTTACTGGAGCCTATCGGAAATTAAGACCACTCCGATATGGTCCTTACACCATTACTAAGGCTATGGGAGACAATGCATTTGAGCTCAGCATTCCCCCATTCCTTGGCCTGCACCCAGTGTTCAATGTGGACCGCCTTTGGCCATACTTTCCACCATTACTAGACACATCCGACATTCCAGAACAGCTCCAACCCACAGAATTAAATCCAGATTGCATGGAACAAGCTGCAACTGATCGGATCATGGACACACAGATCAAGAACACTTGCCAACAGAATATCCAAATGTATCGAGTTGTCAAAGCAGGCCAACTCCTTCAGCAGGGCAAGTGGTTCACCAGGGAACAGGTTCAGCAGAAGTTTCCTCATCTCATGGAGGAGCTCAACGCAATGGGGACCACTGCTTCCTAAGGGGGGAGGAACGATCCAGGTGGATATTGGTGGCCACCTACCAAGTCCACCTGGACCCCCACCATTGTCTTTCTCAACATTTTTAGTTTCCTTAATTGTAGCACAACTTACTATTTTTAGCAGTTTTTCGGGTCCTGAACTTCCGGAGCCGTTTTGAGGCCCTAAACGACGTTTTTTTAGGAATCTGGAGGCAACACGGGTCCATGGAACATGGACCGGTGTTGCCCGTTCCAACAATGATAGTGCTCGAATAGATCTTTCTAATGAGCTATTGTACGCGCCAAACGGAGATCATATGCTAAAGTTACGACCCCGGGAAGTTGATGTACCAACTTACCCCCAAACGGGGCCCACAGTTTGGCGTTTCATCTCCCAGGGTTAGGTTTTGGAATGTTAAGGGTTTTTCATTGTTTCTCAACAATAAATAGGCCTTCGAGCCTCATTGTAACACAGTTCAGAGGCATGTAGCCACACATCTCTTCTCAGAGATAAGCTGCCATCGCCCTAGCTGGTTTATTTCCATTTCTGGTTGTAAGCATATTTCAATATTTTTCATTAATGAAATGAAGTATTATTTCTGCTGCATCTTTGTGTATATGGTTATCTCTATGTTTTATTGCGTTCCTGTTTAAATCCGGATCACCACCAAGGTTTGAGAATAGCAATAAGGAACAGATATATGAACCTGGAGATAGAAGGGGATTCACAGATCACAATAGAGATGCTGTGGAAACTGAAGGATGGAAAGAGCTGGGAGAAAGTTGCAAAAAGATGGAGGACAACGGGTATCATTCAAGATATAGTAGTACTGCTAAATCAAATAGACTACAAAATAATTAACCATGTAAGACGTAATGGAAACAAGGCTGCAGACCTCCTGGCAAATTGGGGGAATAAGGAGGTGAACAACAGTTTGGACAGAAACTGGATGTCTTTAGAAGCGAATCACAATTGGGAGGATCTTAAAAACATAATTACTCAAGACCACCATGAAGCAACCACAGCATGAAAGAACGAGGACAAACCACCCGATCGGGTTGAGGAGGTTGGCAGGTGGAGTAATGAAGATGCGATGGTGTGCAAGGATGGACAGCGCCGCCATGTTTCAAGGTATGATGGATACAGGTAGTAGGAGCGGTGCGACGGATCATAGATCAGAGCGAAAGGACAGTAGGGGGCTGGGGAATGACGGTGGCGTTGTCAGGATGTCAGACAAAGGCCAGGGAAATGATCACGAGAAGACAGGGGACAGCAGAGCGGACAGGGAGGTGGAGCCTAAGGACATTAAGAAGGGAGGTATAAGGAAGGCAGGGTGGCGTAGAGGGACGAGAGATAGTGCATGCAGGGAAACTGGCGAGAGAGGAGAAAAGTGGCAAGATACAGATAGGAGAAAGCACAGTTTAGGAAGTAGGACGGAAGGAGCAGGGACGCACAGACCGGGGACAAAGAACAGGGAAAGAATGGCAGCGGAAGGAAGCAGAGCGGCGGGGAGATGGATGCGAAGCAGCGCTGGAGATGGGGACCAGAGCCGAGCAAGCCAGGACGTGAAGGGCAAGGGGAAAATGGAAGAGGACCCTGAGCAATTTTACATCCCGGTATATGAAGTGTCTGAGGATGATAGTGAAGACCACGAAGCCGAATTGGAAATGGCAGCGGAAGGAAATGATAACCGCGGCCAAAATGAGCAGGGTATCGGAAACATAGCTACGAAAAGGGGCCGGAAGGAAGCCGAAGATAGACAGGAGCCGGGTGACGAGGTTGGGAAAGGCAGGCGAGGACGAGGGCGAGGCCACCGTGGACGAGGAGGTCAAAGTAGGCAAGGAATAGCCGAAGGGAGAAGCAGGAGGGGCCGCCACTGTCGGGAAGGAACAACAGAAGACGGGGAGACCAGCACAGGAGTAGAAGGAAGACAGGGGAGGAGAACTATAGAAACAAGAGTTCGAACAGCAGAGCGAGCCTATAATGAACGAACAAACCTGAAAATTCGAAGAATAATAGAGCACTGGGAGGAGGAGGCCATTCAGGCACAGTCAAAGGAAGAAATGGAGGACTGGATGCATCTTATGCCGGACCCAGGCCATACCCGGGGCAGAATGACTCTATATAAGCAATCCCTGCACCTCTATTGGGTCATGAAAAGACTTATGGCCAAAGCCATGGAAAAGATAGCCTTAGAAATGGCTGAATTGTCACAGGGCATCCCCAACCAGAAGAAAGAGATGAGGAACATCCTGATCACCCTGCTCATGCAAGACAAGAGGCTGGAGGATCTTTAGAAGCAGCTAGAGGCAAATGGCCTGGTGATCAAGAAGGAAAAGGAGAAGCATGAGGACGCCGAGACTCAATGAAGATAGGCATGTTTTTTCTGATATAGATAGAAAATGAAAATTTTTAGTTTTCCTTAGATATGTATAGGAATTATGATAAGACTTATTTGCAGCTAGTTGTCAATGTTACTAGTTACCAGATGAATGTTTACAAAGCATGGAAAGACAATATGAAAACATTTTATTTTTGGTCTGCAGTCAAAAACTATAGGTGGTCAATAAACCTGGTTTCCCTTCGGGGCAGGTTGAGATCACCTTAAGATTGTAATGGTTTTCTTTTTGCTAATAGAGAATGGTAACTCCCCAACTTACAAAAAAAAAGATAATGATAGATGGCCAACATATATTTCTAGTAGATTCTATTTGATGTAAATATTCTTTTACCTGCTATATCTATATATATATATATATATTATATATATATATATATATATATATATAGGAAACTAAAAGATAAGGAAAACAACACGAATCGTGATGTTGGGAAGGAAGCTAAATTGAGGGGCTAAATTGAGGGGAAAACCATAAGGGGGATTGGAAAACTTCCTATCTATCTGAATTGAGGTGACAAGATCCTTGATGTGGTTGTTGAATTGTCGAAACTGCTAGTAGTTATGAGAGAATGGAGGAGAGGGTACCAAATGACCTCAAAGCATGGAATACATACCATTTGGAGGCCTCTATTGACCACCCATTTTGGGGAGCCCCCCAGACCCTCATGCTATGGGGGCAGTGCACATGGGGGGTAACAGAAGGATATAACATAGCAGACCATGCAAGGAGATACTAGATAAACATACAAAAAGACATGGAGGAAATAACAAACTGAGAAAAGTGCGAGAGAACCAAAGAATTATTGTTAGTGAACCCATGAGTCCTCAAAACAATACCTAATTCACATGTGGGCACTGAAAGCATGACTTTCGATATAAGGGGACTAGAACCCTTCTGAGTCACAACCGTTTGGTATGGAATTGAAATATTGATTGAACTAGACAAGGAATCAGTGAGGAAGCCTTACCCATAACAAACGAGGGCAGGGAAGAAATTATGAATTTCTGACTGATGCATGTGAGGCACTAAGAAAAGGAGAGGCATTGAGTGACAACTAGTTCAGTGAAGGCTCCCTTTTGTGCTATGTTTTCCCTAGATGGCCATATTTTGTTGAGTTAATAGGCTTTGGCTTAACAATTGAGGTGTCGAATCCTTGAATACTATAAATGAAGGAGAGTGGCCTTCATGTATTATACATGACTTGAAACCCTATAAAACCCTAAGTGAAACTTTTCCTTAAGGTAACAAAATCTAGCTTGAGGGGGACCAACTACAAGAAAGATTACAATGTAACTAAGCCTAAGGTTGGGTGGAGAGCAGCTCACCCTTCTTTAGTTTCCAACAAGTTCAAATGAAACGAATCAATGTATCTCTTCTTGGTTAATGAAATGATATTGCTATTCAATGATTTGTGAATATTGCTATCTTGGTTATTGTGCTTGTTTGTAATGATGAGATGAAAGTTTTCGTGATATTTTATTAAATATGTATGAATGATGAGTTGGAAGGAATGTAAAATTGTGCATTGTTATTAAGTAGTATTTAATTAAGGAATGGATGTTATATGCAAAGGTATTATTTGAAGTGTATTACCTATGATGGTTGTGAGAGGAATGATGTATGAAGGGAAGGTATATGTTGATCTCAGCCTAAGGCACTTTATGTATTCTTTTAGTGTGTATGGCCCTTCTCAGACCAATTATGGGAAGAGAGTAGCTATAACTGATTTATTTTTATCAATAAGAAGAATTGAAATTTCTTCTATGCTTAAGAGGTCTTGGTCCCTCTAGAGATAACCAAGTATATTGGCCTCTGTTTTGTAAATTTTAGAAGTCTAAATTTTGAGCTTGTAGTTTGAAAGGAGTGAGAAGAATTCTCGTTCAACTAGTTGAAGTTGTGGATTTAGTCATTGGCCATGTTTTGGATTCTTATGAAGATGCCAAGTCTGAGATAATGTTTTGGGATGCCTTCATAGGATGGAGAATATTTCTGAGCCTTAAAAATCTGCTAGATAGGTCTTGGATCTTGTTGGGCCTTGAAATTTTCATTCACTTCCATTACATTTTCACTTATATTTCGATATTGTCACCTTCTCCACCTCCATTTCATTACATTTACCTTACCATTATCATTATTGGGTCACATTTATGCTTTTCCAAACTTGATTAATTCTTAGCATTTTTAAGTGAATTTATGGTTAAAAATTAGAAAATAATGTGCATATGCTTATACCTAACAAGTGGGATGAGATTGTTGACATGTGTAGGTCAAAAGGAAGCTTCTAAAAGACCCTTATGTGGCCTCCTAAGGCCAAATTCGAATTTGAGTGGAGAAGATCATGGGATCATAAGCATATGTGTCTCATTTCCTATTTGTATTGAAACTCTAAGAAGATATGTATCTTATCATTTCCTATTTTGATTGTAACTCTAGAGATATAGGGAGAGATTCATGGACTCTCATTAATGAGATGGCTTCTCATCTTTTTGTATAAATAGGGGAAGTTTTCTCCTATCATTTTATGTATAAAGTTGGGGAATTGCTCATGTTTTGAATAAAGAAGAAGGGTTGCATTTGGAGCTTCTCAACTTTCCATCCTCATATTTTTGGATTGGCCATCTACAATTTGTGAGATTTATTTATTTTCATAGATTAAGATTTATTTGCTTTCATAGATTAAGATTTATTTCTTTCTTAATTACTGTGTAATCTTATGCTAATCAAAGCATCTCAAGAAAACATTTTTCTCTTTTCCAAAATTGGATTGTGTTTGAAGCATTGGAGCATACAATGATCTTAGTTTTTCTTTACATGTTTTTACAATGCTTTCTTAGGATTAAGTTTTACATTCACTGCTTAATCTTATGTAGAGCATTTCAAGAAGGTAGTTCTTCCAAAATTGATTGCTTGAGGCATTTAGAACATACAATGATTTAGTTTCCTTTTTCATGCTTTTTAGATTAAATTTCTTATCTATTGTGTCATCTCATGTTCAACATTTCAAGAAGGTAAACCTTCCAAAATTGATTGCTTAAAAACATTAGATTACACATTCATTTCAAGTTTTTACATGCTTTCCTAGATCATGTTTTCTTTCATTTAATGTATGATCAAGTACTTAATCACTTCAAGAATATTACTTCCTAAATTGAAAGGTTCATGGGTATTTGATCATACAATAGATCATAGTTGTCTTTTCCATTTGTTTTAGATTGTCATTGTTATTTTGATTTCAGTCCATGAATAGAATTAGTTTGATTTTAATCAAGAGCTTTCAAGGATAAGAAAGGAAGTGATTTCATTTTCATCTTGTCATATGAATGCAATTGTATTTAGATTAATGCTCCGTTTTCCATAGATTAGTTCAAGTACATTTCCTTTTCTTCCTTCTTTTTCATAGTTTAATCATTTCATTTAGAGTAATTCCTAGTTTAGTTTCTTTCATCAAAACATTTCCTTTTATTCCTTCTTTAGAAATTAATTTTCAACATTAAAATTCATTAGATGTTGTCCATTAACATTTAAAGATTTCATCTGGAAACATAACTTTAATTTCTTAGATTAATTTCCTTAGGCATAAGAAACAAAACCCTAAAAAAACATAAAAACATACTCAACGAAGTAAGAAACAAGGTTAACTAAGCACATATTGTGCACCACACTTCATCAGTTTACTAACCCCGATCGATAATTTATGTTAGCAATTTAAGACATTAAATTGACTGAATAGACCTATTGGAGTTAGTTTCATACATTTGGAATAGGCTTGGAGCACTTTGTTGGGAGTTTTAAAAATTTGGGGTTGGGAACCTCAGCCTTATTCTAGTCACCTAGCTCGACAAGATCCATGACTTAGACCCTAATCAGAAGGGATACTATGTGTTAGGGTCCTATAAATATAGTAGTCTAGTATGGTTATTTAGTCATTTATCCCACAGGGATATTGTAAAAAAATATTTTCCATTTTAAATTGTTTAGCTTATAAAAGAAAAGAAACAGAAAAGAAAAAATAGAAAAAGAAAGGAAAAGAAAAAAAAAAGAAAAGAAAAATAGATAAAGAAAACAAAAGAAAATAAGAAAAAGGAAGAAAAATAAAAGGAAATGAAAATGGGATATATATATATATATATATATATATATATATATATATATATATATATAAGGAAAAATGAATCCCAAGGTTATTAGGTGCACTTGCTTAAATGCTACAATAATTATTTTATATTATTGTTAAAGATTTATGTTAATTAATCATGGATAATTGAATATTATTATAATAAAGTGGATTATGTGACATGTTGTCAGCTTGTGATAAAATTCGAGTGAAACCGAAGGCGGAGATCACCCCGGCCTTGATCAACGACGACAGATGAACTTCGGAATCCCACCCTCCCGCACTATCGACATTTAACTGAGGGTGGGGGAGGGGGGTGGGGGGGGGGTCCAAAAAGAAGTTTTTTGAATACCGCCTGCGAAGACATGGCATCTTTTCAACCATTTGGGGGCCCCCTCCTCTAAAACCATAAACTGCCTATTGCAACCCCCCAACGAAAATTGCCATCACACTCCTCCCTCTGCCGTGTCATCCCTGCGCCATTCCCTCATGCCCACATGTCCTCCATTCCATGAGTCACGTACGCTCACCTATTGTCCCACCTACCATCCATGCCACCTCTCCTCCACATCACTCGACCGTTAACTTTAAAATCACTCGCCAAATTGCAAATGAATGTTAGATATTAAATCCTTCCTGCTGATCGATTTGTTCCTAATTAATAAGACCACTCCTATAACGATAATAATTCCATTAAAATGCCTATGAATCCTATTATAAAATCCCTCAAACACCTGCTAATTTTCCCTTTCTGCTCTTGAATTGTGCAAGTCAAGCTTGAAGCATTTTGAAGTTACAACACTATTTGCAAGCCATCTCTCTATGCAATTCCAGTTAAACAAACAGTCTGGTAGCTTTAATCCTCCATTTATCTTGTGTAAGTCGTTGTTCCTCCATTTCTCCTATGTAATTCAAAATGTCATCACATAAAGGAAAAGAAAAGATACCTGAGGAGGATCCCATGGCACCCCCTGTCCCTGATCTAGATAGAACTCCTTTGATTGATACCCAATATAAAATAACTGAAACCCAGTGCAAATTTTACCTATATGAGCTTCATAACTAGGAAAAACAAAAATACTTAGATCAAAGTGATGATTTAAGTATCTGGGAGTCTTTTCTTCCTCAGTTTACCTTCCCTCAAACTCACCTTTTCCTTGAATTCTCTACTTGGTTTCATCTCAGATACCTCCGCATTCAAAAAGCAGCAATTTCCTAGAACAATGAGGTCCTCTTTTCCATTTCCATAAAGATCATATGCAAAGCATTACAGATAAATGCTTAGACCTCTCTGCATACATTTTCCACTGATGCACTAAGGAAAATATATAAGAGACTTACCTCCCAACAGCGAGCCCACATTTTCGAATGCTTTCTACTTGAAAATGTTGAGTTTCCTAGGACAAATCCCCCAGACTCTATTTTTATATTCCCAAAAATGTCAAGACAAGTGATTTCTATGGTTACTCGGATATTAGGTTATCATACAGATCAGTGGGTTGATGAGGTAGTTTTAGGATTTTTAATCTTTATTTGCAGTTGGTTAGAAGCCTTAAGTTCTGTTCAATTACAATCAATTTTTATAAGATATCGTACATGAGAAATTTCTAAAGTTCAAATTTGAAGGTGTCTTCAAACACTAATTAATTTTGGTTCATCTAATGCTATTTTACCATGCAGATAGGTTCAAGTTTCAATTGTAGAAGATGGATGAGCAGGGCACCCCATTATTAATTATTCGTTAGACTTCTCTAATCCGAAGAAACTCAGAAGAGTATACATATACTGATTTTGTAGATAAGTTTCTTCATACATCCTTATGTTTACTATGCAGTGATGTCATACCAAGAATTTCACTAGAAATCAAGAAGGTTTTGCACTTTTCAGAGTAGTCAAAGTTTAGAGACTGGTATTTATACCAAAACTATACATAAATCAGGATCTATGGGCGTTAGCTTCCTCCCTACAAATTACCAATGTTTGTGCCAGTGAGAATTTTTTCCTTAGAGTATGATAGATAGATATTGAATATGGATGCATTACACTTTGTATCAAATAAGAAGAAGGCACAATTTAAACTAAAGGCAAATGTAGGTCCCTATATTGTAAATACCAGAGCAACAACAAAAGAAGTGGATACAATTTTAAAGTAGATGAAGTTCAAACCAAGCTTCACATGGTCTTATGATCCTTCAGGGATGATTTCAAAGCTGAGGGTTGAACAAAAGATCACTTCATATGCACATACACCTACGCCAGAAATAGAGAAATATGCTAACTAAGAGCACTGGACAAAAAACACATTACAAGAGGCTGAAGAGCAGTTAGTCAATCAATCTTCTTTACAAACTCCTATTCCTAAAGATAGATAAATCAAGAGGCCAAGGGAAATCATGTCCCCTACAGATTCAGAAACTCAGGCTATAGATTTCCTTGTGTTCAAGATAAGAAAGAAGGATCCACAAACCACTACCAAGTCTGATAGTAAGACTGATCCTCAAGTGATCACTATTCAAGAAGAATCTTCAGAAGAAAAAGGATGTACAGGAGCAAACTACTATGGTTTTGACAAACACTCCTACCACTCCTTTCCCATATGTAGAAGAGACAATTAAGTCTCCTATCCCTTATACCTCTCAGGTTCCACCAAAGCATAGAATTTTTACAAGGTATAGGGAGATCAAGTTAAATAATAAAGCTCTCAAAGCTTCATACTCAGAATTCTAGAAGCAAATTGCCACCATTCCATACAAATTGTTGTTTGCATTTGACTTAGAAAAGGGGAAGTTTCAAATGGCCTTTTTGGAACCTACAACGCCAGTCCCCAAAAGCACTGAAGATTATAAGGCCTCCATATTTTCAGTTGAGACTAAGAAGGTTCATGCAATCAATCAGATCGATTTTCATAAGCAAGTAGGTGAGATTATTTACTTGAAACTAACCCTCTCAGCCATGGTTGCTTCTAAATTGCAGGCCTCTTTAAATAATATGCACTCATAGTTGAATACTGAAATAATGTCTTCTCTGGCCAAAGATACCAAGATTAAGACTTTAGAAGATTTAGTTATTAAACCAGGATATGATCCTAGTAATGTCAAGGTAGCTTAGGAGATAATCAAGAACAAGAATTCATATATTCAAGCCCTAAGGAAACAACTGAAGCTCCCAACTATGGAACACCCTCAGGCTAAGGAAGTCACTAGTCTAGAGATGGAGAAAGAAAAGTTGTTTACAATAGTAGTGGAACATAATGCTCAAATCTAGAAAATGGAACAAGACATGGAAGCATTACTGAAGGAAAAAAATAAATGGGAAGTAGCAGGAACATCAAAAACAGGTACATCAGTAGTAGGTATTTCAACACAGTAAACAACACAAGCATAAACTTCAGATTCCTCAAAAAAGATAGCTCAAGATTTAGGGGAATTATCATTGACAAATAAGGAAATGGAGAAATTAATAGAAGCGCTCACCAAGATGGAGGAGAGAAAGATAAAAGCAAACAATGTATACTTGGCAGAAGTACAAAAGAATTTCAAATTAATTCAACAGATTCAAAAGTACGAGGATCAATCCCTCATAATCCAGATGTTAGCAGAGGCCAAACACAACATTTGGCACAATATCAATGCAAATGTTACAGAGTTATGGCCATCTATTCAAATTATTTTTGAACAAGAAGAATTGGTACAAAGAGTTAAAGCAATAGTTGAAAAAATCAAAGTTGATATTGAACATAGGCCAGAAGAAGCACAAAAAATCATAAGAATGCTAAACTCCAAGTTAAGAGATGAGATTGAAGAGCTAAATATTCAGGACAGGACAAAGACAATAATGAAAGTCAAAAGAGTATTGACTAAGAAGAATATTATGGTGCAATTAGAGAATAAGTGCAAAGAATTGGAGCTACAAGTCAGAAGATTTAACAAGAAGTTTTCTTTGTTGCAAGATAAAGGACTTCCAACTCTCAGAAATTCTAATGGAAAATTGATTCCATTAGAAAATTACCAGGATCAATTATGTAACACAGCTGCAGATACATCTAAATTTACAAAAGCAATGAGAAATATCAATAGAGAAGCCTTTTTGGAAAGCCTACAATTTGATATAAACATTCAACATGAGATTCATCATTTGTTTCTAAACAAGCCAACTTTCCAAATCTACACAGAGGTAGATGAAAAATTCAAAAACATGGTAAAATTTTCTATGCCATGTGAAGAGAAATGGGACCAATTACTGGAATTGGTTGAATAAGCACAAATAGAAGTCCTACCATTTTGGCAACAAGACAAACATAAGGGGCTGGAAAATAGCTACAACCAACAATAAATTTCCTTCAAATATTCAACAAAACAACCAAATTTGTCCAAAATTCCTATTTTCTAGTTATTTTTCAGAAATACTTATATATTTGTTCGATATTATTTTGTAATAAATTCCTTTTTGGAATTTGAAGTTAGTTCAATAAAAAGTATATAAATATTTTGTAAGACTTAGTAAGGTTTGGATTATGTATGAAGAAAAGAGCTCTATCTTGATGTAAGTCGTGGATTGTACTCATAGTAATCAATTTTCAGAAATACAAAGCAATTTTGTTCCAGGATTCTTTGGTGATGTGTTATCTCATGTAAAATTGTTTCTTTTTCTCAATTTCCATATGGTTTTCCCTCTTGATTGTTGCAAGAAGATTAAGAGTTGAACTTACTTAAGTGTACTATGCTCTAGCTTGTTAAACAATATCAATGCTTTTTTTTTTTTGATATTAAGTATAAAAATTCATCTATGTATGCTCAATATTTAATTGAAATTAAATCTAATTCATCTCGTTCACACCACAAACAACTCTACAAGATCCAGGAGTTTTCCTACCCTGCCCTATTACAACTACTATGTCATTTTGTAATTGATTACCCAAAATTTTATGACTCCATGCCCAATGGACTTTTCCAACATCTTTCAACCAAAATTTTGAAAAACCCACCTCAAATTTTAATATCTAGCCTAAGATCTTAAAAACAAAAATCTAAATCATACAGAGGGAGCCCCCGCTGAAGCTAGAAGGTCTAGATCCTAGCTTTAAAAGTGCTTTGTGGTCACCTTTATAGTTTTCTTCCTCGACCTAGGAAAATTACAAAGTGTTAACGCTATATAACGCCCTCCTCCCACATCTACCTAACTAACCAACCAACTGGGGTAAACATGTAACAAAGAGTTACTATGATATGATTCAACTCCCTATATATCGTTTAAGGAAGTGGAACTGATAGACACAACCAACCCAACCTTCTACACATGCAACAAAACCCCCAGGAGCCATCCAACCCATCCAGGTGACTAGCCCCTGAGACAAACTAACATTTTGTTGCATTAAAGCCTTAGTCTCTCTCTTGACATGGGCATGCATGCGACTGGGAACCTCCAATCGCTCCCACAACAAGGCATGCCTGCGAGTGGGGGCTTTTCTAGGTAGTTCTGTAGTGACTCCGGATTCTGTGTCACTTTTTCAGGGCCATGACTTAGGCCACTACCTAGAACTTGAGGAGACTTCCAGAAATGAAAAGTAACATCAAAACAATGATACAAATGCAAATACTTGAACAAGGACTTAACTATGTTAAAATATGAAAATATGGTCAAATTCCACTGTGGAATACTCATTTGATGGAGATTATGATTGCATTGAATTCCTATTTTCAAGAGGACCAAAATCGACCTAAAGATCACCTCATTTGGACAACCGGAAGTTGAGTTATGGATTATTTTATTCATACATATATTATAGATCAAGTCGACCCTATGCACATGTACTAATGGACAGGTCATGTGGATCATCATGGAAGCTTAGAAATAGAAGATACCTCAAGCTCATTTGGACACATTGATCAATCTCTCTTCTCCTATTCTATTTTGTCTTGGTTCGCATAGGTCTGATAGAGGAAGCTCACACAAGGGTACGAAACTATAGGGTGAAGCTCAGACTGAACTAGGGTTTTTTTATTCCTGGATGCTTGCACAAACTAAGCATTTTAGTCTCTGGACGCTAGCACACAGTGGTCATGCGAGCGTCCAAGGACCCTTGGACGTAGACATGGAGTCTTCATGGGAGCGTCTGAGAGGTTAGGGCAGTTTAGTCCCTGCACATAATGGTATGGGAACGTTCGAGTTGCCATAGTTAATGTCATACAGTTCACAGAGAGCGTCTAGGTCTATCATAGTCACTTGCACAACTCCTCCTCCCTACGTCCGGGACTCAAATATGAGATTTCAGAATTCTGAAGATTTTTATCAGTGACAACAGTGTTCGGTAGCATGCTACAGGAAGTGAAAATACATTACATTTATCAAAATCAAAGTTTTGATGTTTATATACATTTCATGGATATTCTAGTTGTTTTGAATATATGGATCATTGTTTGGCCAATTTAATGTATTTAAATTGTCAACCACAATGCATAAGCTGTTGAAGTACAGGTGCACAATATGTGCTAGAATTTATTCGATATGTCATTATGTATTTGTTAGGATCCAAACTTCATATGGAGGTGGTGTTTGTTAATTATATTAAAGTTACAATCCTTAGAGTTGTTAGCTAATTTCTCGGAAGTTATTCTCTATATAATTAGTTTATGGATGATAAGAGAGTGATCCTACTTGTATTAGATTGTTTTGAGATTTTTGGTCTTCAATATTTATGCTGCAGCTTCTAATCCACTAAGTATAAAAGGAAATCTATTGTATCAATTGTGAAGAAATATTTTCTGAACTCAATTGTTTAGGAGAAAACTCTCACACTTTTACTTATTCAATTTTCATTCAAACTAGATATTTCAAACAACCTCTGTACTATGAAGTAAACACACTTGAACTATGCTAGATAATAAGCAAATGAAGTAACCATGCTGTACCAGGTATAAAGTAATTCAAATGACAAACTAAACTAGGTATGAAGCAGATGAAAGTACTTATGCAAATAATGATTCATTGGCGAATTCATTATGCTGCATTTTCATACTAAACAGAGTATTCCAGGAATGAAAAGAAATCGAATTACAATTGTTTAAGATTTTTCACTATTCGTAGGGGCCCTCCATAGATCAGTTCACAATCTTCAATCAATGCAACACATACACACAAACCCAATTCTATTGTCAACAAATGAAATTCACAAACTGTTTCAAAATTACATCATCCGGCGTGCACCCAAATCATAGTGTGGCCATAAGTTTTATAACAGGTCCCTGGCATAACAACATGAGTAATTTAAGCCTAATATCTTTATCTTAGCTAAACTATATCGCCAAATCTTTGATTTTCTATTCTGAAAGCAAATCGATAAGATTTTGATTGACCTAGGATTTTGTTTCGGCGATAATCTTGCAGTTGACTTGGGGTTTGACTGTGATCTCCTGCGCTTATCTTAATGAATAGTTTCAAGGGGATAGGAAGGAATCCACGAGGAAACCATTCCCTATCCATCTGCATCCTTCACTGCTGACCTGGAGTTTCTGAACCTTGTAAACAATGGAGGTAGCTACAAAAATCTGGATTAGCTGCGGAAACATACTCATTCGGTAGCTAATTGCATTCTTTAACAAAACAATAGGGTATAAAGTCAAACTTGAATAAGAAGACATATTATTGCATAAATTCATCAAAACCTGGTGGATATGGCTTTATTTAGGAGGTAGATATATAGGAAAAGAGAGGAATACTATGCAAAAATGGACTTCATGGTAAGATAATCTTTGGACTCTACATTCCCCTAAACTGGAGATTTTGTATGTCCTCATACACTTCTTCCTTGTCAGTCACTTGTGCCTCTTGCTTATCACCTCAAAGTTTCATTGTTTTCTTCTTTTTGGCAGTTATTGGCATTCTAGGTTTTCTCATGAGTATTTTGTATTTTAGGCTGATAATCTCCCTTTGCATAATTCTATTTTCCTTCTTTAGTTTTTTGTCTTTTCTTATACCACAAGCTCATATGAAAGATGAGATTGTCATTTTTTGCAATCTGGATCTCACTTTGTGTCTTCAATGTTTGGTTCTCATTCTTGAGATACCGATTCAACGTTTCTAATTTAAAGATCTCATGCTTTAAGATGTTTGAGGTTGATTGTTCATTTACCTGGTTGCTCCCTTCTCCAGGGCTTTGAATTGTTTCTTTGGTTGCTATCTCTTTCCTTTCCAATGACTCTATATAATTATATATTTCTTGCTGAACAGGGTAAATACCTGGACTATGCGCTAGGCTTCTTAGAGGCGAGCTGTATGGTTGTGGGGATACTCTCGGTGATGATCTCGGTGACCCTTTTGGAGAACTTCCAAGGTTTTTGATTGGCTCATCCTCTATTGGTTCATTCTCTGTTGGCTCATTTCCCTCAAGGTCAATGTGCTCTATAATTTTTGAGACTGTCTTTGAGACTGTGCTCAGTCTTGTACTCCTCCTCAATCCTGAGGTTTGTATTTCCTGTAATTTTCTTCTTTTAGTCTCTGATTTTTATTCTTGAGGAGGTGGCTTAGTTTGTGAGAATTCTTCTTTTACTTTTGCTGGATTTCTTTCTTCTAGGGTTTCCCCTCTTTATTTTCTGCAAAATCTTCACTATAGGCAGCTCTTCTTCTGATACTTCTGTCTAAGTCTGAGGTGCCTGCTCCTTTATGATTTCTATGGTTCTCTTTCTTCCTATAGGGGCCCTGCTGCTACTTGCTTTTTCTGGGGATTTTTCTTCAAAGTGGTTCCTCACTAGGAAACTCTCCCAGTTATCCCCTATATTTTGGAGATGAAATTCTACCTAAATTTTTATCAGACCATGATGATACATGGTGTTTTCTATACACTGAATTTTCTTCTGAACGTTTATAGAAATTTTCTTGAGACTATTTAAGAGGAAGTAGGGAAGGTTCATCTGGTGATCTTCGAGGAAATGCATCATCATCGTAACATGATAAAAATACATTTGCCCAAACCTACCCTCACAAGTGACAAACTTTTGAAGCACAAGTAATAAGTTTCTTCATTTATTCTTAAGAGTAGTGTTGGGAATACCTTTCTTGTAGACAGTAGTGTCCATGTTCATATTTTTTAGGAAGACCTTCCAATCCTCACCTTCAATTCCCCTATTCTTAAACTATTTCCCCCCACTCCTTGGTAGCTCAGTAGCCTTCGCAATCATGAACTTTGTTATGGTGAGCTTAAAGTCTCCTATTTTGACTTCAGTCCCATCAAATGAGTGAGCAAATGTCTTGGTTACTTCCTTGTGAAAACCATTGAATTTTTCAATGAACCACAACCATTGTTTCTTTTGCAGCAACTCCTTAGTCTATGGGTACCCCTCCAAGAATTTCTTTCGTGCTGGCTCAGTTCAAACAATTATCCCCATTTTGAAGGATGCTTTGCCTCGAAGACTGGTTACCTTGACAAGAAAATGGAGCTGGTAGGGTTTTCTAAGTGGCAGAAAGATGGAGTAGCTCTAAAAGTTTAGAGGAGTGTAAAAATAGGGAAGAACAGGTGAATTATCATAAGGGTTATAGGAATGAATCTAACCGCTAGGCGCATTTAAAGTGATTATTTGGTAAATACTTCGGCGGATTTGGAATGGGGACGTGACATGACTTTTAAGTGGTGGAATATGATATTTTTGTTAGGTAGCCATCACCCTTAGGTTATAATGATTGCATTTTAATTTCTGACAGTACTATATCTTCTTAATCATATATACAATATAACCCTCCCTATTGTTAAATTAAAGTAGCACGTACCTTTGATCTCTTTTGCTAACCTTATTTGTTGTCCTTTGATCTCCTGCAGGTACTTTGCTATATCAACTATCCTTTAATCAAATCACCAAGTGTCCTTGTAGGCTCCAAAAATTTATTAGGCTGCAGAAACTTGTTGTAGCTATGGAAAGTTGTCCAAGTTGCGGAAAATTATCCAAGCTGCGGAAAGTTGTCCAAGTTGCTGAAATTGTCCAAGTTGCGGAAATTTGTTGATTCTGCAATTGTGAAATAAAAACTTTTAATAAAGGGACTTTATTATTATTATTTTTTTTTGAAAGGAAAATTTGAAGTGCCAACAAAAATTGGTTTTCTCTAATTTTCTGTATATAACCTGAAAACAACATGTTTGTTTTCATGTTTATACTTTTTTTTTTGCATATATATATATATACATATAATTTATTTATTTATATTATTATTATTTATATTTTTTTTTAAGAGTAAATTGAGTAAAAATTTCTAAGGTGGAAAAGAAGAAAAATTCTTCTTGACCATCTTGAGTTCTGAATTATCTTGAAACATTTTAACAAATTCCTCTTTTGTTAATGGCTTCTGATAAAGCCTGAGTCGATGTCCATTTACTAATAGAGGAGTTTTCTCTTCATCAATAGCCTTGATTCTAACTGCACCATTGTCAAAGTCATTTTCAACTTCATAAGGTCCAAGCCAATGGGTTTGGAATTTTCCTTGAAAGTTTTTGAATTTTGAATCAAAGAGCAATGCCCAATCTCTTGGATGAAATTTCCTTTCTTTAATGTACTTATCATGCTATCTTGACCTCTGTTGTTGAACTAGGCTAGTTCTCTGGAGGGCCTCTTGTTTGATTTCATCGAGCTTATTTAGTTGTGTCATCCTTTGCTTCTGGGCTTTTGACAAGTCAAGATCTAACTGGACCGTTGTCTTATAGGTTTCGATCTGGAACTCTATCAGAAGTAAGACTCGCTTTCCATAAACAAGTTCATAGGGAGTATGCCTTGTAGTATTCCTCCATGTAGTTCTGTAGGCCCATAAGGCTTCTGGAAGCTTTTCCACCTAGTCTTTCTTATGTAGATGTATAGTCTTGGTAAGGATAGCCTCAATCACCTTATTTGTGGACTCAACTTGTCCATTGGCTTGTGGATGGTATGGAGTGGGCTTCCAATGTTTTATCTTGTATTGGTCCACAAGCTTTTGCACTAATTTGGATGTGAATTATGTTCCTTGATTTGTTACAATTTCTCTTGGGACACCAAAATGACTAAAAATATCCTCAAAAAGAAATGAAGCTATAGCATTTTCAGTAGCAAAAGGAAGTGCTTTAGCCTCTACCCATTTAGTGACATAATTAGTACATACTAGAATATACTTCTTTTGCTTTGAAGGTGGGTTGATTGGTCCAACAAAATCCACTGCCCATTTTTCAAATGGTTCGATGAGTACCTGTGGTTGCAGTGGCATTTCATTTGAAAGAGTAGGTTTGCCCATTCTCTGACAACTGTCGCACCTTTTGATGTATTCCTTGGTGTCCCTGAAAATGGAAGGTCAATAATATCCTAAAAGCAAGATTTTGTAAGCAATTCTCTTGTGAGATAATGTCCTCCACATGGCTAATCGTGACAAGCTTTAAGTATCTCTGGCATTTCATCCTCCCAAACACATCTTCTGATGATGAGATCTGGTCCTATATTGTATAATTCTTCATTTATTCATGAATAAGATGTGCTGTTGTGGACTATTCTTCTCTTTTCTCTAGGGGATAAATGAAATGCCATTTTTCCTGTGGCTAAATAGTTAGCAATATCTTCATACCAAGGTGATTTAGTAGATACTGCAAAAAGACATTCATCAGGAAATTTATCTTCTACGGGTTGATCATTATTTTCATTTTGTATTCTAGATAGAAAGTCGGCAATTGTGTTCTGTTTTCTTGGCCTATCTAGATTGGTTATGTTGAATTCTTGTAAAAGTAGGAGCCCTCTAGTTATTATTCCATTAGTGACTGGTTTATTCATTAAGTATCTAATGGTAGAATGGTCTGTGTGAACAAAGATTTCATAGCCAGTTATATAATGTCTGAATTTGTTAATGGCATGAACTACAACTAAAAACTCCTTTTCGGTTATAGTGTAATTTAACTCTGCAGGAGTTAGATTCTTACTGGTATAATAGATTGCATAAGGAGTAAGATCTTTTTGTCCTAACATAACCCCTAAGGCTGAATCTGAAGCATCTGTTGAGATATGGAAAGGCAATTTCCAGTTAGGTACTTTTAAGATGGGTGCTTAAGAAATTATCTTTTTCAAAGTTTCAAAGGCAACTTGACATTCAGAATCCCAACTGAATCCACAGTCTTTGGTGAGTAGTTTAAAGAGTGGGGATGCAATTTTTGTGAAGTTTTATATAAATCTTCTATAGTATTGAGTAAAACCGAGAAAACTTCTAACATCCTTTTGACAACTTGGCACTGATAACTTAGTAATGAATTCAAATTTATATGAGTCTACTTTGATTCCATCTCTTGAAATATGATGATCTAAAACAATTCCTTCTTTAAGCATCATGAAGCATTTTTCATGGCTTAAAGAGAGATTTGTTTCTTTACATATTATTAAGACTTTTCTAAATTTTCCAGTGCTTCATTGAAAGAATCCCCATAGACTGTGAAATCATCCATGTACACTTCCACATAATCATGAATAAGGTCAGAGAAAATGCCGAGGACTGTTCTTTGGAATGTTGCTGGAGCATTACATAACCCAAAGGGAAGTAACTGGTAAGCATAAGTTCCCCATGGACAAGTGAACGTGGTTTTGTGTTGATCTTCAGGGGCTACCTGAATTTCATTATATCCATTGAACCCGTCCAAGAAGGACAAATATTTTTTCCCTGCTAATGTGTCTAAGACCTGGTTTATGAAAGGTAACGAAAAGTGATCTTTTAATGTTGCTTTGTTTAATTCCCTAGAATCGATGCATACTCTCCATTTTCCATTCTTCTTAGGAACAATTACTAGTGGTGAAACCCACTGACTGTCGGATATTGGATAGATGAAATTTACATTTAATAGTTTATGCAACTCTTCCTTAACAATTTATTTTAGGTTTGGGTTCATTCTCTGCTGAGGTTGTCTAATTGGTCTTGCATTTTGTTCAATGTAGATATGATGTATGCAATTTTTAGGATCAATCCCTCTCAAGTTAGTGTATTCGCATGCAAAAGCAGAAGAATGTTTCTGTAAAATTTGTATCAATTGATTCTTTTGCATTTATTCCAGGTTTTCATTGACATTTAAGGTTTTTCCTGAAAAGATTTCTATCGAGGAATTCCCAAATTTTTCCATGGAGAGTAATGATACTTGTTTAGATGAGAGATACTCATTTCAATTACGATCATAATGTGAGGAATATTTATTATTTTCTAGTAAATTTAAGAGCTGGTCTTCCTCCTTTACTTGTTCAGTAACGAAAATAGGTTGTATATCTTTTTCATCTTCTATCCATTCTTCAGTTTCTGTATCTATTGTTGTTCTTGCAGGGGGATATAATGTAAATTTCTTTGTAGAATTTCCATCTGAGATAAACATATCGCATAATCTATAGCCGATGAAAGCATCAGTTGTAGCCAACCAAGGCCTTCCTAGAATTAATGGATGTCCTCCTAAATTATTCTTGGGTGGCATAATCTACAGCCGATGAAAGCATCAGTTGTAGCCAACCAAGGCCTTACTAGAATTAATGGATGTCCTCCTAAATTATTATTGGGTGTTAAGACCATGAAATCAACAAGATATTCCCAAGAATCTAAGGATACACAAACATCTTCCAACACACCATCTGGTTTAATAATAGACCTATCCGCTAATAGCAACAATGTTGGTGTGTACTGAAGGTTAGGAAGCCTAAGTGTGTCCATAACTTGTTTACTCATTATGTTTGGTATTTCAGTTCCATTAATGTGATTTTTTACAATGGGGCTTCCCAGATCTAAATATTTTTGAATTGTCATCTTCCCCATCATAATGTCTGCAATTTTTCCGACTCACTGAATTCTTTTTATATATTTTCTTCTTCTCCTTGATCTTTGTGTACTTAATTCCTTAATTGTTTTTGCAAAAATCGGTATTTCTTTTATGGCTTGTAATAAAGGAATCTTAATACAAACATTTCTCAATTCATCCATCATATTGTAATCAGGCAAGACAATTTGTTTCTCTACTCCTTCATCAATTTTCAACCTTTCTAGAAAAGGTGGTCTAACTGATATCGTGGGTTGTTCTATGATAGGAGTATTTATTGGATTTTATTTTGTTTGTTTATTTTCTTTTTGAGGGAGAGAAGTCTCCCCTTCTTCTGATTGATTTTTGTGTTTTTGAAGATCAGATCTTATTTCTTGAATGACAACATGAGGTTTTCTAGGTAATATTCTTCCAGACCATAATTGGACATTGTTTAGGTCTAGTGGAGATATTACGTAAGTTTGAGGATTATGACCCTCCATGTTGTACACTAGTTGTTGTTGTAAGGACCAGTTCTATACCAAGTGTAAGGACCAGTTCTATACTATATGTATATATATTTTTAAAGATAAATCATTATAAAATACAATTAGAAGAGAAAAACATTGGGAATTCAAATTTATTGGGCAATTGTCTAACACATTCCTAAATTTCATTTCACTGAACATATCATAAAATTTGACATATATTTAACTAAGCCCATAAAGAAAACATACAAAATAACACTACAACACACATGTACCGTTCACTAGAAGACGAGGCTCCACTTGATTTTCCATTACGTGTTTTCTCTTATTGTCAGTCGCCTCCGAGAGTGAATGACGACGTACTTGCTCCAAATGTGATGACCCACCAGTTAACCTCCCAGCCTACTCCTTCGGTACTCTTCTTCCCCGCAGACCCCCGAGATGCAATGGGGTTGTACAATGGAGAAATGCAATAGCTGGTAGAGGAGAGCACTCCTTGGCTCAAGAGTCCCCTCTCTAAAATCCTCTACCTCACCAAACTTACTATAGTTTCGTAATCACTGCTCTGACATAGTCTCCTCCATCCAACCATAGGGTTCCCAAAAAGGTCCCTTCTCCCATGGCTTGCCCCTTCTTTTATAAGAGTCCTCATAGGTGACACTTGGCATATCATGCATAATTAATTATTTTTTTTATAATTCTATATTTTGATTATTCACCCACCCATGTGTCACTCTCTCATCAAGGTTCTCCAAAATTATTTACTTAATTTTAATTTAAAACTAATATTTTCCTCACCTCAACAAGATTCCTATTTCTTCTCCTAGTTGTCTCTTGATCCCCCTTTTTTCTCCTTAATTTGTGTTCATTACTAAAGTCAATTAATGAGTCAAGATTTGATCCCCTATCTACTCCCTAATTTTAACTCAAGTTATCTCTTAGATGGATATTCTTATGTTGGTTGTTGCCACATGGAGGTTCTCTACATTTCTCTATAATTTAATTCATTAATCTTATTTTAATTTATCCTCCTCTTCTCTTAATTAGGTTTAACCATTTTGGGATTAATATGTATCCTTACAATTATGTCCCTCTTTCCCCTTTTACCTAGTTAAACTACATAATCTACCTACTATTTTCCAACATGGGAAGGGTAAAGTTTTTAAGGTAACCTATTTTATTTATTCTTATGATCCTCTTAATGCAAGTTTTATTTTTGCTTTAATTACCTCGGTTTCTAACATCATTTACCCTTGATTTAAATTTACATAGTTTTCATCTCTTGATTATATTTATTAATTTTTTTTTTTTTAATGATTCCAAGGGTGCCATGTTTGGTCGTGCCCTTCGAGAAATTCCCTTGAAATTCCAAGGGTGTCGTGCCTAACAATTTATTTGTAATTCCAAGGGTGTCAAGTTTGGTCGTGCCCTTCAAGAACTTTCCTTGAAGTTCCAAGGGTGACACATCTAACAATTTATTTGTGATGCTAAGGGTGCCAAGTTTGGTCGTGCCCTTCAAGAACTTCCCTTGAAGTACCAAGGGTGCCACACCACTTGCCCTTCAAGCATTCAGGGACTACGAGGGGAAATTATAGGTGCAACGTCATAGACCACTATCACCTCTTATGTTGCCTGCTATAGTGAGACTAATGGTGTTGGGGATCAAGGAATCCGCCTTGATGCATGCTCCCTGGTAGAGTCCTCATGAGCGACCCAACTTTGGGACCTGCCCTCACGGCATCGTGATCTCCAAGGTGAAGGTGTTTCAACCTTTCCAACCCAAGTCATGACGGGAGTGCTAGTGGGTGAGATCAGGGACACTGTCCCACCCTTCCCATGTAGTTCCATCCACTTGTACAACCCCATAACCCATATGTGAGTCATTCGGCCAAGAAACTAATTTGTGCCTACAACCACTAACATATTATCAAAATATAGATAAACATATCTAGAAGGTTTCAAAATTGACTTAGAATTTCAAAGATAAAATAATATAAATTTTCATCAAACCAGGTGTCGTCAACTAGTCATATGCGAGTGTCTCTCGTGGTTTCCTGCCATACTCAATAATCATCAGTAACAAGGTTTCTCAGTGTTAGCCATTGTCATAATAACATCATTGCCATCACCTAGTCATTCACATCATTGTTCATTGTGAACCAGAACTGATGCAAGTAGGTAACATAGGGGACACATCCATCAAAGCTATCATCATCATGATATCAATAGAGAGCATACATATCCTTTAGTGCTATCATCATCATAAATTCAATAGAGAACAAACATGACCATTTATGCCACAATCATCATAATATCAAGAGAGAACGTGCATAACCATTAATGTTACAATCATCATAATACCAATAGAGAACATACCTAACCATTAATACTATCATCATCATAATGTCAATGGAGAACATACATAAACATCACAACCACTAATATCACAATCGCTAATAATAGAGTCATGTGTCCAGATCCTCAACCTGAGGTCCTCAAAGAATAAAGTATCTACGATAATGTCATATTAGGGTTAGGAAACTAGAGTGGGCACTACATACATCCCCTCTTAACAATGGACTTCGTCCCGAAATCCTTAGAACATAAAGGAAAAACAACGACACATATCCTAGGAACCCTTCCTGAAACTCTTGCTAACCTTCTGGTAACAGGTATCTCTGATTTTTAAATTAAGCAATTTTTCGCTAATGAATTAAAATCAATCAACAAAATCGTTTTCATCTTTTGGATTAAGTAATTTTCTCAACAAATTTATTTATTTATTTATTTTTATTATTTTTACCTAATTAGTTCTATTAGGCCCTCATGAAACATTGTCATAAAATCTAATGCTTCTCATTTTCATTCCTTTAACCTCTTGAATATTCAAGAATGTCTTTCTAGTATAGTTCCTTCGAACATGAGCTTGAGATGTAATGTCCAACAATTGTCCTTGTTATGATCATCCTTCATACTATGTTCTTAATGCAAGTCTTTTTTTTTCATCAAAAGTTTGCTCCTCATTTTCTTCATTCTTGTTGGCCATTTCTCAAGGAAATTGGTAGTAGGTACGCAATCCCTCCAATCAAAGCTCACATTGGTCGACGTCATAGTTGTCTACCATTTTAGTTTGACTTGGAATCTGAATACGGGTTATTCCAAGACATAATGACTCTTTAGTAAGTGAATATCCAAATTGATTTACTTTCTAGTGGGCAGGTTAGAATTTCCCAAGGTATCTATACCATGGATTTCATTATAAACTAAAGGACTATATCTAGTGATCATTGCAACCCAAAATTATTTATGTATTAGGAAACAACAAAACAAGAAGTAGGACAATCATAATCAGTATTCATCTCATGGTACAATTAATATATGATGCATTCAACCAAGTAAAGTCATTCACACACTGTACTCTTGTAGCTTCTGTTAGGCCCCTATACTACTAGTGTAACCCTTATTGTTATTAGTACAACCCACTTATTATATTGATGTACCCACATAGTGCCCATATTGTTACTATTGTACCCCATATAAGCCCACTAATGTTACTATTGTGGCTTCATATGATTATTGTTAGGTCGGTTGGGTTATATTGTGACTCCTTAGACTCCTATATATAGAAAGGAGGTTTTGTCATTTGAATCATGCAAGAATTGTTCATTTATGTAATGTAAAGGAGGTTGCCCCCTCAAAGAGGCAGAATTCTAAGGCGTTGATCTATCTTTTCTATCTTTTCTTGAGCTGGTTTCATAACATTTGGTATCAGAGCTTTGGATTCTAGGGTTTCGCTGCTCCAAACAGGTCATCGTGGCATTTTCTCTATAACTATTTTTCTGCGACGTTTCAGAAGCTAAAAAAAACCCATTTGATAAGACATTGTGCTGAATCGCAGGTCCGAATTTATGAGCTTTTCGCGCTATATTTTCGGAGATATGATCTAAGGAAGTTGGTCCTTTTGTAGAATCCTGAATTACATTCAAAACAGGTGACCTGGGGAAAATTGTCATAACTTTCTCTCTGAGCATCAGATTGATATTTCGTAAGAAGGTACAGAAAGAGGATGGACTGTAGTTTCTTGTATATATTTTTCAGAGCCAAAGGTCAAAAAAAGGACACGTGGCACATCGTACAAGTTCACTCTATTGAATTAGTCTATAATCAGGTCACTGTGGGAGATTTGGCATAACTCTTCATTGGAGAATCCAATTGGGGTCAAAATGGTGGCATTGGAAAGAGGACACAAAGGGATACTGTAGGTGACAATTTCAGAACTAGATGATTCGAAATTACAGAGATACATTAGAGGCAATATCGAGCTCCAACAAAGTGAAAAAAAGGTGTGTATATTTTTTAAATGTTTGCTTAAGCTTGGTTTGAAAAATTATTTTGAAGGAATTCAAAGGGCATAGTAAAGCATTATCATTGGTAATTGATGCCCCGAGGAAAGAAAATGGAAACAACTAGTAGGCGACCTGAAAGCTCTAGCATGACTCATGAAGAATAGGAAGAAATGCAACATGATATATCAAAAATACGAGACTAAGTGCAACAAGTGTCACTTGCACAAAAAGGAATAGAAGCTAAGATGGATGGTTTAAAGAAAGGCGTAGAAGCTAAGATGGATTGTTTAAGGAAAGGTGTAGAAGCTAAGATGAATGACGTGGAAGCTAAGATGGACGATTTGAAGATAGATTTGAAGACAGACATGGAAGAATTAAAGATAAATATGAATAAGTTGCTACAAGAAAGGGTCACTAATGGTGAAAGGGTAGTAAAGGAAACTCATGATGAGAAAAAAGAAATGTTAATCACGATTCCATAGACTCTAATGTTGAATCAAAGACCCACCATATTCCAAAAATCGATATGAGGAAGTTTGATGTCAAGGATCCCGCAACATGGATATTACAGATGGAGCAATTTTTCGATCTCAATAATGTGCAAAACACACAAAAGGTACGTATTGCAACTTTATATTTGGAACCAAATCAGTTTGTATGGTTCAATGGCTTTGCTCTCGTAAACAATTTATCACTTGGGCAATTTTTATGGAAGCATTGATAGCACATTATGAGGATACAAAAAGCAACACTTTTTTTAGCCAATTGATAAGTCTCAAACAAAAGGGTTCAATAATGGAGCACATTGAGGAGTTCCAAAAATTGAACATAAGGGTAAAAGATATTCCAGAGGAGCGTAGGATTAATGTGTTCATAGGGTCTTTAAAGGATAATATCCAACATGATGTTCGCCTTTGGGCACCTGAGTCATTAGAAAAGGCATTCGGGTTAGCAAGAAAAATGGAAAGCAAAATTATGGCAACCAGGAAGCATACCACTCACATCTATAAAGACGGAAGTGTTGTTGCCACTAGTCTTTCACAACCTATAAGGTTGACACCACAACAATTGGAAGAAAAAAGAGCAAAAGGGTTTTGTTATAGTTGTGATAGCAAATACACTAAAGGTCATAAGTGTGCCGAGAAGAAATTATTCTACATAGATTTGATGAGGAAGAAGAAAAGGAGCAAGAAAGGTCAAAAGAAAAAGATATACTCCAGGAACAAAGCCTAGATGAAGAACAAATGAATCCGACCATATCTTGTAATGCATTGGCGGGAATTACCACTCCTCAAACCATCAAGATAGAAGGACAAATCAAGAAGAAAAAGGTAATAGTGTTGATTGATTCAGGAAGTACTCACAATTTTATTCATTGTAAGGTAGCAAAAGAATTGAATTTCTTCTTATATCT